>JAECUM010020063.1:0-41385 GCA_016617855.1 Megalonaias nervosa
TTAGGTATGTATGTATGCATGTATGTATGTGTGTATGTATGTATGTAGGTAGGTAGGTAGGTAGGTATGTAGGTAGGTAGGTAGGTAGGTAGGTAGGTTGGTTGGTAGGTAGGTAGGTAGGTAGTTAGGTACGTAGGTAGGTATGTGATTACAAAAACTTTATTGCCATCTCTACCTACTTATTTAGATTTTTTATGAAAGCGTCTGTATCAGAACTTTTACCGGAGCAGTTTCCAAGTGTTCCGTTCCATTGATCAAGGCATTCAACCAGACTATTTCCGTTTAAGCTATAACCTGGGTTACATTCGATTGTAATCGTCGTAGTATATGTCCAGTTGCCTTCAATTCCTTCTTTGATGGAAATTATGCCATATTCTGGTTGCGTGAGCTCTTTGCAGCGTCTCACTGAAACATGTAATGTTCAGGTATAAACATTATAAACCATATTGCTTAATTCAACATTTCAAAATAAAAATTGAAACGTACTCAAAAAATTGGTATGGCAAGTATATGATTTTTCAATGCATCTACTACAATGCATATTCTGTGTGCAGGAAACATTACATTTTATCCCCGAAATACAAAGGTAATGTATGTATGTGTGTAAGTATGTATGTCGGTAGGTAGGTACGAAAGTATCTATTAACAGCTCAACAGCATTACTTTGGCTCTATATAGTCGAGGAAAAGGTAAGCCAAAAATTGTACCGTCAAAACCAATAGAGGACAAGACCACCACCCCCCCCCAACCAAACCTAAAATGAACAATGAAACAACGTGAAAAATGTAAAGTTATTGGAAAAGTCACAAAAAGCGCACAAAACGTAGCAGAAGCAAATAAGGGTGAAATCTTTAAAGTAAAATGTCAGACGTGTTGTATATAACCTACAGACTTTTAAAACATCTGTGATCTACTAATAGAGAAGATCATCAAGACACACATTCCCCAAACAGGTTGCTTCCATTAGTTGCAATGAACGACAAATAAAATGGGACATTGGGTCTATTCTAAAACGCTAATACCGTAGCGGAAAACTAGGTCAGTATATGGTCCAATGAAGAAAGAGGTGTGAATTTGTTATGTTGTTAGGTAATGAAAAGTATTTCAAACATTATATATCTATCTATCTATCTATCTATATATATATATATATATATATATATATATATATATATATATATATATATATATATATATATATCTGTGTATTTGTGTATGCCTCTGTTCGTGTGTGCATGTGTGAGTGTGTCGTGAATGCTATTTGCGACATAGATGATATTGGCAGTCTAAAATGTAAGGAGTAAATGAAGTCACATCTAAATATATCAGTTATTCAACGACGTTTTGAGATCGCATATCACCAGCTAGTTGTACACAGGACATATTTTGCTGCTAAATATCATCATTTATAACATTGTTTAAAATAATGACAAATATATTGTAACTTTAAGCACTACATACGCCTGATCCAGCCGATCTACAAATCACTATACATTTATTATGTTCCTGAAACTTAGTTGATATTTTTCTTCAAAGGCACTGATATCATCGATAATAGTTTGAAACGCGTCAGTGTTGAAAACGATTGGTTAAACAAAATTAATATCCGTAAATTGAGATTTCTTTTTAAAGTTATATTGGTTATAATTGTGGACATCACAAATCACACGTGCAAATTGCTCATACAAAGGCACGGAAGAATTAGAATTAGATACAAGAGTTTTAAACATTTATTTTAGCCGCCTGCCAAAGACTGCTTCCTACACCGATTCAAATAGTTTGATCCTCTAAACTTCCATGCAATAAAACCTTTAGGGAAACACCCTTCCTGGACTTCTTTACTGGTGCACTAGCATAAAGGTTGTGATTCATAACCTGCAATTAAATACTGTAATTAGCTTGCATTAACCCGTGACAACTATCATACTTGTTCAGTTTTGTATAAATTTCGAACATGGAATTCATTGCTTGATACTAGATTGGCTATGACATATTTATATAGCCTTGTCTGTTGTTTACCATTTGAGATGTATTACCGTTGAAGTTTCTTTGTTCATGCTTCAATGGATACAGACCAATATGTAGCGTATATATTCTTACCTAAGTTTCAAAGAACGGTAGATTGTCAAAATCAACATATTGTGTACTGCTGCGTAGACCACATTAGTCATTCTTGAAAGGGATCAGTCGGGCTGTGGATGCGCAGGTGGCTGAAGAGGCCGATGAGCGCCCTGAATGTTCTCTGGCAGTGTGGACAGGGGATGGCAGCTACACAGATCGTGGGGTTACCAATCGCGGGATTTCCTAATCTGCCTCCGTTGTTCTGTAGAGGCTGTCCTGTTGGCCTCGCAAGCTGCAGCACTTTTCCCTATTGAAGAGTGTCACACGCCCCTCACCTGGGAAGTCTGCTCCTACGTGTCAATGCTAATGCCAAAGTCCTTCAAAGACGTCTGCAGGATGTCTTTGTGGCGTTTCTTCTGGCCTCCCTTGTAGCTTTTTTATTGTTCAAGCTCGCATAAAAATTTTTTTTGGAAGCAAGTGGTCCGGCCATGCCAGCTATATGGTCTGCTCATCCCAAATGTGACTGCATCAGGATAGTGAACATACTGGGCAGGCTTGCTTGGGCCAGGACATCAACATCAGGGATTCTGCCTTGCCACTTGTTGTTGAGGAGTTGTCTGAGGCAAGTTGTTTTGAAGTGGTTCAATTTCTTCGCTTGGTGCCTGTACACTGTCCACGTTTCTGAGGCATATAATAGCGTAGGAAGTACTACCGTTCTGTACACCGTCAGCTTTGTAGATGAATGATTATTTTGTCCCAGACATTAGCGCTTGTCTGCTGAACTCTGCGCTGGCCTTGGCAGTCCTGACTACCGATTATGACTCTCTAGGACTGAGTACTGCCAAGTCAGATGAACATGTGTACTGCACTCAGTTTATGCTGTTGACTGTGATATTAACTCAGCATACGGTTTTTCTGGTACTGGTTGATACATTACTTATATCATTTTTGTGCTGATCGTAAGGCCGAAATGCGTGCAAGCATCAGAGAACTTGGCGATGCGCCTTTGCATGTCATCTTCAGAGCCAGCATGGTGGACGTAGTCATCAGCAAATAGTAAGTCTATGATGATGTGTGTCATGACCATAGTATTTTTCTTCAATCCTCCTGAGGTAATACAGTCTACCACCAGTTCAATATCTGATGGCATGTACCCGTACATGCAGGCATCAATGAGAATTGCAGAGATCAAGAGACGTAAAAGTGTTGGCGCAAGCGCACAGCATTGCTTGACTCCGGTTGAGACAGGAAAGAGCTCACGCGTCTCACCATTGTTCCGGACTCTTCAGTATATGCCGTCGTGGAAATGCTGCAACACAGTGATAACTTTCCTTAGGCATCCGTACTTGGTCATGATCTTCTACAGACCGTCTATACCAACAGTGTCGATGGCCTTGGTCAGGTCATCATATATGGAGAAAAGGTCAGCTTTCTGCTCTTGGTTCTTCTCTTGTAGCTGCCTAACAGCAAAGACCATGTCGATGGTTCCGCTCTCCTCCTGGAATTCGCACTGGCTTTCTAGTAAGAGTCCTCCGAAAAGGTGTGATTTGAGAAGGTTGAGGAGAATGATGGACAGCAAAGATGTACCTCGTTGGCTGTCAAAGGCCTGAGTGCTTCCTTAGCGATTATACAGGTGTATAATAATAGCGTCCTTGCGTTCCTTTTGGCCACGTGAGTTAAAAAAGCTGATGGAGCTTTTAGTTCAGAAATACACCGCCTTTCTTGTATGTCTTTGCTTGGACTGAGTATGAGCCTGATTCATTGCCACTAGAGAGCAGACGTATCGCTGTCTGGGTCTCTAACAGGATTGGTGGGACATCGAGCGATTCATTGGTGCAGACGATCAATGGCTTCACCTTTGATGGATGCTTTATCGGTTCAGGGCGCATTTGAAGAGCTCTGCCAACATTTCGAGGATCTTTTCTTTGTCAGTGATCAGCGTGTTCACATCCGCACTGGGGACAGCCTCCACATTCTGGGTGTCCACTAGGTGGATTGCAGACATTTACTAGAATGCTGAGTAAGGTCGTATTTGAGTTGGAGCTCTTCAACTTGGCAATGCTCAGCCATTTTGGGGTCTTCTTGCCTTGTGGGAGTCTCTTAGTCTTGACACGGATGTTCATCTTGGAGACTACAAGGCGGTGGTCAGTCTAACATTCTACACCATACATGGATTTGGCCACCCGTACATCCTTCATGTCCCTCTTCCGCGCAAGTCACTTAGTAATCCTTCACCCCAAAGTCTTGTGGCGAAGGACGAGCGACAAGGCGGCAGGCGTGGTACACTGGTATTTTGGATACACTAATGTCGATTGATCACCTAGAGCCACCAGTGTCTGCTTGAGAATAAAGAAACTTAGTTCCATTTAGTGGTACTATGCTGCCAGAGTGACACATTTATATCCCGGGAGTATCTATACTTTTGCTTGTTTTCAGATGTCCATTATAGTTCTGATAATCGACAAGTGCGTTTCTTGCTAACTCCATCCAATAACGCGGGTAAATTCCCTCAAATTCCGCGCATATATGAGAGTTTATATCGATCGTGCCTAGATATGTTCAGATACGCGCAACCGAACCGGACCTATCAAAATGTATAATTCATAGTTTCTTTTACGGGATCGTAAGAGTTAGTAGTCGCGTTTAATACCCATATGACATCCAATCCACAGATAGGAGCATCAGCACACAATTGTGTTGGCAGCTTTGAATACAACAGAGAAGTCAATTCTTACGAGAGAACTTATGATTTACCCATGTAGTTAACAAACTCATGCAGTGGTGGTAATCTATAAGAATCAAAATAAGTATTGCAACACAGATTTGTAGAAAGATGCAGCAGCTCAGTATGTACCAGAGCTATGAATTTAGGCTGATAATTCCAATTTCATATTGGCATGAAGTCACCAGCCATATTCATCAAGTATGAAAAAGTGTTTCGTTTTATATTATTGTTTCGAAATCTCAACGAGATTAAAACGGCAAGTTTACAAGTTCATCAGCCTGAGTCACGATAAGTTGATAAGCCCGTGCCATTTTTGAGTCCAGATAAATCCTACTTGTCGGTGCATCTTTTTCACTGCCGCCGATATGAGTAAAGGTACTATCGCTGATATTTTCTCGTCGCCGCGATCGCATATACCATCATTGTCTTAACTGTAACAATCTTTGGCAGCGGAAATTGAATTATACATCAGCTCTAGCGTCATCCTACATGTCAATAATCCTTTTCTCTTGTATTTTTCCGGCAAGCATTTAGCCACTAAAGAGCCTTCGGTGTTGACTGTGCCTAGCTCACTTGCTTTGGTAACTTCTAAGTCGCCGCGTAAATTATCCCCGGAATTACTGCTAGAAGCGAGATTATTCTACTGATTTTTCTGATCTATGCGATCTCAGATGCAGACAATTTTAAAATTACTTCGAACCGACCACGTAGTGCAACATTGAGCTGATTCACTTGAGACGTGGTTAACTGTAGCTTATGTGGTTCTCCCGACAATTCCGCGTGAGAAACCTTAAACTCATACCACAGCAATTTGGAACAGTTGATTTTATGTTTTAACTTTAACAGCTGACAGTCACTGACACCGATAAATACAACATGATTTATTTCTAAATGTACGTGTGTTTGCTCAAAATGGTCCAATTGCGTCGCAATCATGTATTTCCACATGTGCGTCAATGCCTTCCCGTCGCCCACCAGCTCATACGAACAAAAATTCTTTTCGAATAATCATGAGGAAGTGTATCCACATGTACTGGGATATGGTGTCAACCAAGGACTGTCTTAGCATATCCAAACGAAAAGTAATAGATGGGATAAAACGCTTTAAAATCTATCCTGAGAAATTTTAAAATCGATTGTGAACAAGTTCTCGCCCCATGAAAGACAATACGTTGTGATACTCTCGTGCGATCCATTTTTTTTTTCAAAACTGAATATAACTTCTTTAGATGGGTCCTGATGACCGTTTAGTCGTAGTGACACATCAGCCATATTCAGCCGGTCAAACGCCGTAATGTGTGGCTATCAAACCGCCATATATCCTGAAATGACAGGGACTAGAACCTGGGAACTGTAAATCCATGTTATATGCTGATCTGCCAGTCAAATTTACCAACTTTTGACAATGACTCAATCGGACGTCATGGTGGGTAAAGGCAACGTACATGTACCGCCTAATAACGTAAATTATAGCTAGTTTGCTTTAAGGGTCAACAAAAAATCAACCCGGGCATCCGCAATGAAAGTGTCGTCTATTTTCTTCGCCGTTGTTTTGCTTCAAAAATAACTTTTTTAACTCTAAAAAAATCCATAAAATACATGACAGCTGATTGTCATTTGTCTCAGTTTCAAAAATGGCTTCACTGGGCAGGAATGTAAGACTAATATCGTGAACATCAAAGGACTTGTGCGTCACAAGAACAAAAATGATAATGTTTCTTCATTAGTGCATCAATGTCAAATGCGCGGCAAAAACACATACTTAAACATAACCATGTTTGCTTTGTCATGGACTAGTTCGTCTAAATAATCCTCTGCCCGCTATCATATTGGAAGTTATATTGTTCAACACGGATTGTGTGACTGTGGGATGCGCCGGTGAAACCGCCCATGTGCGACACATTTATAATTTCAGTTGATCGGCGCCAGAATATCAAACTTGTCTGGGAGTTTCAATTGGTTCCCTTGTCACTAACCTCGGCACCACACGTATCAATCGTGGTGAAACTGGCACACACATTCGCTCTTTCATCGAAGAAAATGCTCTGCCATGTATGTGGTCGATCTCGTTAAGAGCATTATACATGGTGACGTCAATGGCCTTCATTCCGATTCATTTCATTACGGGCGTTATTTCGGGGTCTTAGTTCTGGAAAGATTAGCGTTAACGTCGCCAAGTCCATCTCCGTAATACTCACGGTATACAGGTAGTCGCAAACTAAGTACTCTCACAGAAATGACTCTGGAATACACAGTAGTCAAGATGCTTATTATAATTGTAACACTGATTTTACTAGCGGTCACGGATATGCAGTCCCACGCGAATATTTATCCTTGCAAGTCAACTAGATGTCCATCTGGATCAGCCAGAGAAAACGTCTAGAGATAGACGTTAGCATTATTGCAGGGGAAATGAACCATATTTGATGACGCGATCAAATGAGTTCATTCGGAGAAACATCAGTGGCTAAATCGTTGCAAATATATCGCTTTAAGGCAGTTTTCATTGCTATTATTGATAATTACCAGTGATGTTATCACAAGTTAAATTTACCGCGACCGTCGACGTTATGTTGACGATCTTCAGACACTATGAAAATCGTTCCCGTCGGAAGAATTATTAACACTGAGATGATGAAATGGATCTTGCTTTAATCTTCAGTCAAGTCTAACACGGGTCTGACGCTAGACTTATACATCTCAAAGAAATACAAGTTGGTGAATATTTCAACTGCGGCTTTGAGTATTGGTTGGTGGACTTTTACCTCCATATTGGATTCCTTTCCAGTAATTGATTTGTGGCATCATTGGATATTATTACTGATGGCTTCTATATCGTATGTGTCATTTAGTAAACGGACGAAGTGCCATGTATTACGATTGTCGTACAAAAACGTCAATCAATTATCTGCGAGACGAGTTCCGAACGGATTTGATAAAGTGTTTGGTCAGCTGTATTACACATGCATTTAAGTCATTACGATTTCTTGAAAGTGTTCCACGGAAGACCTTATCGCCCTGGGAAAATATCTTCAAATTGAAGCCAAGTTGTTCTCACGGACACCATTATGGTGGTACTCGGAGTGGTATTAATAAGCACGCTTTGCACTGCTGCGTTAATTTAAGTAAGTGGTTTATCCGTTAGCATTGCACAATTTAATGTCGCTTAGTGTCACTTAATTCGTCTACATGTCATCGATTAATTTGTATATCAGACATTTGTGTTTTCGTCCATTGCACAGTCGACGAGTATTCGCTGGCAAATTCCAGTTGCCTCATTGATTACTTCGGGGGATGAATTTCCGGATCGTAGTGATCATGTTAGTATTTCCAGACATCCACGTTTTTGCAGATCGAGCATTGTGGATGAGTTGGGGCACTGACAAGTTCTAGCGGAGTGACAGTGGGTTATTCCATTATCATGGTCCTGGCGCGAGTTCGGATCACCCTGCCAATTTTCTCTATCGCCACAGGGCCACGGTCGAGGTTGGGTCACGATGAAGATGGGTACGATATTGCTTAAAGTTTCTCAACATTAGATAATCTTTATTTCTTTCGTCTATCTTTCTGTAGCCGGTTCTCTCGCAATAACGCCAAGAAACGGTGTTTGGGCGGTTATATATTTTGGAAGTAGAAATTCACTTTTTCCGCGGAAAATTTAGCCTATGTATGTTTGATACTTAGATTGCTGGCTTATTGAAACTTGGTACTTCCGTATCTAATTTTGATACATATTTTGGCTCTGCCTATGTCGAACGCACATCAGCGGCATCGTTTATTTGGGTGCATCCCTCCCCACGAGCAACTGTTTCTGCACTTGTTGCTGCGTCGATAGCTTCTTGAATTTATTCTTACAGTGTCCCTGTTTGTATCGATAATCACTCGTGGTGTCAGCACCATTTGACATCATCGGTTAATGTTTCAAGTATTTATTGGGTTGTGAGTGTTTTGCAGCCGAAAGTTATATTGTGGGCTTGATCAACAGGGCAACTGATTGTTCGAGAACTTTATTAAGCGGATTGATGTGGGGTTAACATATCTTTGATGGGTTGTCTTGAGGCCAGATATTCTTGGTTTACTGAAGTCGCTTTTCTGCCTGACCACACGGTTGGACTGATATATGTTATTGGCCATTTGCTTGATGCCATTGTGTATACTACAGTCATATACTTACAACATTTCATCCAGTCTGATTTAATAGAGGTGACCAAATCAAAACAATCTACAGTGTTGAGTCCATGTGGAGTAAATTGTTCATGTGAGGAAACGTTTTTAATTTATTCCAATTCATTTTATCGGTGCAATACGTATTGTTCATGTTTCTTACCTCACGTGCATCGATACCTTTACTCATCATTATCATATTGCAGGTGTAGCGGATCACCTTGATAATGCTTTTGAAACTCTAACATAGATGACATCGATGCTTTTATGTCTATCTCAGGAACTTATATTTGAGGATTTGTTTACTTAACATTATATCCATATGCACAACTTAATTGTTCACTGACATGCAAATCTCATCGATTGAAGGTTCTTCACTGATATCTTTGATGAAATCAACTGGCAACTCGTCACACGAGCGATTAAAGCATTTTACTACCCAGTCAAATATAAGAAAGTTAATTACCTGTACCTCTATGTGATTGCATTCAAAGTTTGTTAGCAAGACGTTGATGATCTAGCTCAGTATAAATACAGTCTTTGGTGGATCTATTTGGAAGGTATGTGATTGCTGTCTCCAGAGATGGTCACATATATATTTTGACGACGGCTATGCTGCGGACGATGCTGCCATGGAAAAGATGAGGTGTGCAATTTTACACGATGAAATTGAACAGTTTCCACTGCAGCTGTGCAATTGATCGTTCTTGCTAGATATCAAAGTTATGAATTACCTACGCAGATAAGAAAGTTGTTATTCGGAGTTGGTACAATGTATTTGCGCATTTTATAACATTGAATTCTGTCTCATTGTAAGCGCATACATCCTTTAAGTTTTGGTAGCTCCTCATCTTTGACTAGATCATCATTGATGACTGCATCGTAGTAATAGATGATCACGTAATCAAGCAAATAGAGTGTCTCATATGACTGACAGCTGTTGCCTTTGATCTCCACTATTTTTCACGTGGATGTGTCCCTACAGCAGCCACTTAGGAAATGTTTCCAGCATATGTCTAGGAAAATCACAAATTTCGTTCCAGATTATCACACGTTTCATGTATTTGCGTGCACATGATATATTGTCCACATATCAGCTTTCCATGTAAATAATCTATGATGTTCTGTGCTTTGACATTTCTGGTTCCAGTTCCCCGGCAAGTCCTTGTGTCGGCGTTAACTCGACATGATAACATGCGTGCAAAATTAATTACTAGATTTTGTTGCTTTAACATATCCACCTTCGCCGTCAAGAACACAAAGCCGACTTGCAAGTGGACCATTGCCCGATGGAGCATTCATTGCTCTACAATTCTGATAACGCCGTATTATCCTCGAATTCTTGATGGGCATGCATAAAATCTTATTTACTTATACAATGCCCTTTTGGCGGATTAGGGATTTATACAACTGTGTCTTCGCATGCGTGCGGGTGAGGGTCATCTCATGGAGAGAGCATTATGATTTTACCTCCCTTGAGAACACAAGAATGTTTACCAATCGACGAAGATATAACAGATTGATGTACAATGATTCAGTTGCTACTCTAACAGCTTCGTTGGGAAATATGTTTACCTTCGAGAACATATTGATAACAACACATCCGAGCATGGAGGGCCTGAAATTTGTGTATTGACATTTTCTCCGCCATTGTTGTTGATAATATCTACACGGAACTCAGTAGTTCATGGCATGTAAATTAGAAGCTTAGAAACAATTGTATCTTCACGTGCAAAACAATATAAATCAACTGGATCAGTTATTAGTCGTCGAAAAAAAAAAAAAAAAAAAACCCAAAAAACAGAATATAATTATTAGGTGCCCCAGTAGCACATCTACCAATTTTGTTTCGTCCTATACCTTGCACATGTGATATTTGATCTTTTGTTGAGCCGTGAGATGGTTCTGATTCGCAAACCAATGTATGTACTAGGTATGATATAATTTACTCGGCGATGGCAAGATTTGTTAATATGCTTTTATCTATCATGAAACGCAGCAACGCCATAGAAACACATCTCCGAGTGTTTGTTTTGGTTTTCGTTTCTGTGGTGGATTGCAATTATCTCTGAACCACGAAGATATAACCCGAGGAAGTTCAGAATAAAGCTCATACCTATTGATAGTAGAATACCAGTAAGAGGTGCGTTAATATATAGAAGTGTGTCATGTTTGGGATGCCCGAGGCGGTTTACATTCACAAAGTTCGAGAACACTGGGAGGATAACACGCAACCATATCGATTCTGAGAACTTCATGCTGTTATATTGAGTATTCCAGAGAACTCCATGCATATATTACACAAGACCACTGAGCACATGTCTGCAGATATAAGCGATTATCACAAACATACCCAAGATAAATTAGACATAAATGCTAAATATCCAATAGATGTTTTAGTTGCTTGGACCATTCACAAAGCATTGTTAAATCAAACTCAGGTCTACCTGTTTTTTCCCAAGGAAGCAACGGTAACATGATCCAAAAATGATGATAAACCACAACTCATGAAGTTATAACCCATAAAAGCATATTGATAGTTACTAAATCTGTGGAACAAGTCAATTACATGCTGATATAACCTGATGAAGTTTAACCTGATATAACCTGATGAAGACATGACCTGTTGAAGGAACAAAGTAATTGCATCTGTATAGGAAAATATGAACGAGATTTTTCGAATGGATACTGCACGACATTGTGGTGTGCAGTATCCATCCGACAAAACTAGTTCGTATTTTCCCATACAAATGCGTAACATTGTTATTATATACTAATATTCTTCTTCTACTTCAGGCATAATTACATAAAAAGTACACTACAAGGAACAAAGTAATTGAATTTATGCTGTATTGCAAAATAAATACACAACCGCAGATTCATCAATACGCAACAATAATATTAATGAGCACATAAGTACGCCTAGCGAAATTTGAACTTAGTCGAGCGTTAGACATCACTTTCGAAAGGAATTGTCGTTTTGGTCTGCTTAAAATTGAAATTTAAAGTCATATTGTGAATGAATGTGCATTGCAACATTATATCGCTTGGTTTGGAATGAATGGATTTAGGCATTTTTGTCGGTTTTTAAAAATTTCGTGATTATGGACTGTATTTATCTGTATCAATTCCACACGAAGTACAGCTGATTTGAGCAGCGAGGTAGGCCTCTTGACTCATCTGCATGTGTGTTTCTGTTCTATCATTGAATGTTGGGAATCATAATGTGGGAAAAAAATGAACTCGTTCAGTTGTAATTATCACACAGACGCAGTGGAATATTGCTGAAGTAATTCGGATTTGCAGAACTAAGAAAGTACATTTTGAGGAAATTCAAAATGAAAACATACACTTTTTTCCATTCTCGTTACCAGCTAAAGAACATATGTTTTTGCCTGTTCACTTGCATGCTCCCCTAGCTATGTTATAACCTGGCGTCTATCGTTAGCCTAAATCCGAAACATTGTATCAACAAAGTTAACGCTCAACCTTCATTGGTATTTCATCCCACGAATTTAGTACTGTCGCTTATAAAATTGTACGTTTCTGATAGACATGCGATATCCCTTGCCCTCAGTATCATTTTCTAAGCTATTTTTATATTCTCAAGAGAGCACTGGTCATAGTCGGAACTATTCCGTTAACGAAATATTAAGAAAATTTCTCCTAAATAACTGTTTAAAGGACCAGAATAGTATTTTCAATACCATGTCTCTCACGTTTGTTGTGGACATTGCGACTATCACGTTCATTAATTTGCTTTTTGGTACGTTTCATTTATGACTCAGTAAACTCGTCCACATTGCTCACATTATCATCTCTAGTTTCAAATAGATGAAACAGCTATATTAGTTAATTCACAAAAAAGTCTAATAAACTGAAACCTAATGTCTACTACATGAATGTACATGGTGTATTTACAACGTATTTCCTAATACACTATACTAGTTTTTCAGGATAGTAAGGACTCAAACGCATGAATGGAAGCTAATAATACTTATGAAATATAAAATTGTTAACATAACTGAAATTACATCAAAACAATTGTTAGGGAAAGAAACTGATGTTGAAATCTCTATTGACCTGCTTGTATATTTAATTAACCACTTAACACATTTTCAGTTCATAAATTATAATGTGTTTGGATCCATAAAATATTAATTCATTTCAAATAATATATTCTCTTTATACATTTGAAGCAGTACGAGAAAAGCAAATATGTTTAAATTTAAGTTTAAAAAGAGCTAAAACGTACACCAATGTCTGTTAGGTATCCAAACATGTTGTTTTGTATTAAATGAATAAAAAGGAACTAATTGTGATTTTATAGATGCAATTGACGAACAGACATACAGTTCAAATGGTATTTAAGAAGGAATAATGCACGTAATGGAACCTTACAGTGCGATTACATGTGGAGCTACAAATTGAGGAAAGACAAACTTTCCATTACATATGATCGAAGTGAAATGTAAAGTGTTCCTTAATTTAATTTGTGTTATCTTCCAAGCACAGACGTAAGTTTACAGAAACAGATGCATGATTTAGAGACAACAATGCAATTGTCAAACAACTTGGTATCAAATTAAAACTGGGTTAAATCTAGCTTTCAGCATATACCAGCAGAGTAATATTTAAATTCGAAGAGACGATTTTGCTAAATTTCAGTTCGGTGAAAGTGAAAGGAACCAGTCTCAAAAGTATGCCAATTAGTTATGGCAATTGTAGGATGTTCTCTATAATATATTTGTGAATAGATGAAATTTATACCATGCTGCTTTTGAAGTAGTCGTACATTCGATTCGTTTGAACGTTAAACAACAACCTACAAATTTAACCATTTTTTTTATTTTCTGGAAGTGCAATTTATTAAGAATGTCCTTGGTTAACGAGATACTTATGAAATGAAACTGAACAAATTCGATGATAAGTTTCATATCAACGTGAACATTTAGAACAATCTAAAGATTGTAAAATTACGAGTATACTCCGTTCTTTCTAAAGCAAATATGCATAACATTTTTGCACATTTCTAAACATACTTCAGAATCGTAAATGTTTTCAACGTCGATATAAAAATTTGATCCTTAATTGTAAGCTCTGTCACGAATTATTCCACCTAGAATATCGATATGCTTGTAATGAAACCTCAGTTATAGAAAACAAATAATATAAGAAACAAAATCGAGCAACATCCCACCAGCCGTAGTACCATTCTGTAATTAAACCTGTTAAAGATAAATGATATGTTGCATGAAAATTAGATATCGTATATAAATATAAAATCAAACCAACAATGACGCCGAACCTTCAGTAATTACTATAGTCTGCATCTTGCAAACATCTTTGAGAGACATCGTAGCCATATGAAATATGATTTGACTGATCGTATTTCTCACTCACATTCAGAAACTGGCTACGAGTCTTAAACAGGAATTTACGGGAAGGAACCAGAGTCATACAGGGCGCTTATACTTTGTTTTCAATAACTACAAAGATTGTACTGTCATGATCTTGTAATAGATAAAATAATCTATAAACTTTGGACACCTGTTTTAATGCAAACGAAATCATTCAGGATATAAGGAGTCAAGCCTTCAAATGGAAACTGACAATAGTTACGAAATATAAAATTATTGACATCAAAATATTTAATAAGTAACGAAGCAGTTGCTGAACTTTCTTTTGAACTGGTTGTATGTTTACTTTGTACATAACTTATTGTCCGCTTGTAAAATAAAACGTGTGGATCCATAAACTATTCATTCATTTCAAACAATATGTTCTCGTTATTGAAGCAGTATGAGCAAAGCAAATACTTTTAAGCAAGAAAATATTGAAAACCTCTAAACACTACAATTATACCTGTTAAGTATCCAAGCAGTTTGTCATATTACAGACGAACTTGGTTGAAAGATAAACACTTCAAATGGTATTTAAGTAGGAATAATTCACTTACTGTAACCCAAAGTAAGATTACATGTGGTGTTACAAATTGTGGAAAGACAACATTTCCATCAAATCTGATAGAAGCGTAATTTAAAGGCTTGCTTGATTTAATTTTTATTATCCTCCAAGCACTGACGTACACTTAATCTTATAGAAGAAAATTCATATTTTAGACGACAAGACAATTGTCATAGACCTTGGTAGCAAACAACAAAGGGTTAGATTTACCTTTCAGTATATACCAGGAAAGTAATACTTAGATTCGAAGAGATGCTTCTGCTAACTTTCAGTCCGGCAAAATTGGTTACCAATTAGTGATGACACTTGTGGGATATTGTGTATAATATATTTGGAATCAGAGTGAAAAACATTTAATACGATATAAGACTTTCCGAAATTATTATGATTTTAGTTGCGTTTATTTCACAATATGATGAACATGTCGGGGTATTATGTATCGTAGTTATATCTTAAATTATAGCCGTTATGTGCTAGTCAATTGTACAGTAAGCAGATATTTGGTTATGATATTTTAAACTTTCATGATTTCGTCCCTGAATCAGTTTTTTTTTTCATCCAAACTAATTTATTATATATGTTATATATTTTAGGATTTCGCGTTTTCGTTGATTGGTTTGAGAAAAGTTATTTAATCACAGAATATCTTTTTTTCCACAGTCTTCTACTTTGTAATGATTTGGCTCGTATAAACTTCTTGGTTTTTAGTTTCGAATAAATAAGTTAGATTTTCGTCTTGTACGAAAGCTAGGTTGAATACTACAACAATTAACGCTTACCGAATTTAAAATTCTTCTGCGGAATAAAGAAAAAGCAAATCATTATTTGACAAATGGTCTTTGCAGCAATTTATTTCAGAATTAATTACTTTTTGAATATTTTATAAATACATTTGTGCTTTTATTTTATATATTATCTAAGTTATTTCTTTCAGAACTATTTGCTAGAGTATTTGTCTTTACGTTTTTCTAGTACATTTCTCAAAAGTCTTCTGTTATACGTTTAACAATTCTTTATGGTATAACTCTTTCTTCGGCAACTATGTGTTTTACAAAATATTATTTGCCTTGAACTATTAATTGCACTTTTATATATATTTGTATATTTCTGATTACTTGTAACTTGTTACGGATTCTTTATACCCATTTTATTTTAAAATAAAGCGTTTCTGAAATATTATTCGTTTCGTTTAGCTTTCAAGACTTTCTCGACCTTGCATAATCTTTTGTTTCTGATAGAGTAGTAAAGCCTCCTAATCAAAAAGTTGTTCAATAGTCTATCATCTTGAGCCGTCCAATGTAGGTATTATGCGTTATTTTAAATGAACTGCGTTTTTTTTTTAAATTTCTCGTCTTCCAGTGGAGGACGTTAGTTTAAAGTGGGACTATATTATATTGTGAAAAACTAATTCTGTAACAAGTTCTATACTTAGATCCCCCAACCTATTTGTTGCTTGTTACGCTTATATGATTATAGCTACTTTAAGGATTACAAAGCAAACAGTTATGATCTGGTCGGTTTCGGAAAGGTCATTAGGACAAGAAGGTATAGTCACTTTGATCATATGCAACTATTTGTAGGACAGGCGGCGTAACATACATTGGGCAACTGATGCATCGTATCCATGTTTTGGCTAAACATAATTGAGATATTCTTACTGAGTTTGACGCTATAGCTAATACCCTGTATATTGTAACAATTCTAACAAAACTTAAATACGTATATGAGGAAGATGAGCGAACAAGATATGCCTTGAATGATGAGATTAATCTGCAGTACAAAGTAAAAGATATAAATGAAATTAGCTGTAGATTTTGCTCCAAATTTATATAAAATGCAGTTGAGACGTTATAACGGTTTAATTATTTTTCTTTTAGCCATTTCGTGCGTTTCAGTATGAATATAATACGAGATCTATATACTTTATCGTACTTGAACATATGAAACATTTAAATCTGTGTATGTATGTATGTTCATTTCTGCATGTTGAGTTAATGTTTATATTTAACCAAACAAAGCACAAGGAACCCTTGCCATTGCTCGTCTGAGGCGCAATGTAATTGACCACCGCTCTCCGATCTGTAACCCTCAAGACAATTCAAGGACACACTTGTATTATAGGTTCCTTTGCCCTCAAATCCACCTTGGAATGTTAGGACGCCGTGTGCTATTGGCGATAGTTGTTTATTACATCGTTTTACTGCAAATAGCAAGATCAAACGGACAACCAAAATCATGAATACTTGACGTTTAAACCATGTTGCACTTGAATTGGAGACATATTCATTTATTTTCCCCAGTAAACAGCATCTTAGAAATTTAGTCATGTTTTATTTGATGAAAAGACAATTATCTACCATGCCTTAGGTTAAAGCAAGACATACAAAATGTAGTTGAATACAAACGATGATAAATATAACTTTAAAATCAACGTTAACTAACATTTTGTAAGACTACTAATGTCTACGTTCTTTCTAAAGAATAAAACGGCTTAACATTATTGCCCATATCAAAATATCTTCCATAGCTTTGTATGTTTTCAACGTCGACATAGAAAGTGGCTTCTAATTTTAAACTCTGAAACTAAACATACGGCCAAGAATATTGCTATGAGAAGATGTAACAAGTAAAAACATATCGAGCCAAGGGAACATAAGTCTGAGACAACAGACATGATAATGAAAGATACCAATAACAGGCATCACGTCCCATCAGCTGTACCACCGTTCTGTAATAAGACCTGTTAAAGAGATATATGTTGCGTGTAAAATATGTATTATATATAAATATAAAAGCAGCCCAACTCTTAGTGTTGATCTTCTTTAATCGATAGAGTCTATAGTTTGCAAAGATTTAGTTTACGGAGATCCTAATCATATTTAACGCGATTGGACTGATTATTTTATTTCACTCTAATTCAGAATCTGACTTTTCGTGGAAGACAAAATGCAATGAGAAGGAGCATTAGTCAACAACGAGTTTATTCTTTGTTTTCGTATTTACTTTGGTTTCAATAAACTTCGTCTGTTTGGAGTCGCTGCCAAAGCATCTCAATCGCTGGAAACCTGAATGGCCGGTTAGATAACTTTGACACATTGGCAATACATGGAGATCTCATATGTGATATGTAATATCTACTATACAAAAAATTACGAACAATATATTCCCTATCCATGGGCTGCTCAGTGAACCTAGGAAATATGTGTATGCTGGAAATGATGATAGCAACACAGAAGGCAATGTTATAATCCTAAACTACATACAGAATCTATTAATGTTTGACACTTGTTTTACTGCAATCGAAATCATTAATGACACTAAGGGGTCACGCATACAAAATTAAATCGAAGAATACCAACGAAATATACATTTATTAAAATAACTGATAGGGAAGAAAACGACTGCTCAAATCTCCCTTGCTTTGTTTGTAGATTTAAATTAACCTCTTAGCTAACTTTGTACTCATACAATATATCAATTGCAGGTACATACACCTATCATTCCTGTTTACCCATATATTTTTAACATATTATTGAACCAGTGGAGATCAAAGCAAGGAAGATTAATTGAAAGTAATATTTGTAAACTGTTAAACACTACATTAGCGCCTATTAAATACGAGAAGAAAGTATTTTATTAATGGATGAAACAAATACAACTTTTCATTTTAGAGATGCATTTGAAGAACAGATATATCTTACAAATGGTATCGAAAAAGAAATGAAGCATATAGCAGAACCCATTGTACGATTATATATGGCTTTAGAAAGTTTGAAATGACACAGTTTCCATTAAATATCAAAAAAGTGCAAGTTCATACTTGCTTGATTTAAGTAGTTTTCCCTTCCAACACTTGAGGTAAAAAATGGCTTACAGCTTCAACCGATACTGTGTGATTGCAACGCAATTCCCGTAGAACTTGGTAAGTAATGGTTAGATTTAAGTCAAAGAACGAACAAGTGATACTTATATTCGAGGAGACAATCCTGCTAGACTGCGATGAATTAGAAGGGAAACTAATCAACAAGGCTACCTTCTAATAAGGGACATTGTTGAATATTCTATACACTAACTTTAATATTAGAATGGGAAACATTCATGACAATAAAAGACTTTTTGAAAGTGTTGATAATCATAGTGGCGTTTTTAATTCCAGATAGTATGGATATATGCAAATATATTTAGCATAATAATAGCTGAAATTACGGTCGTACGATATATTTGTTGAAGTATGCTTTAGGAATTACTTCTCCCATTTCCTGTACTGAATTAATTTTTGTTGAATACAACAATAATAAGTGCTTACTGAATTAAAACTTTTATTAAAGACTAAGGAAACCATTATTTACCAAATATTCATTTCCATCACAATTTATAAAAATTATGTCAATTTTCAATTAAGTTTCATTCAGCCATTTCTGACTATACAAAGTCAAATTAATTTGAATTCTGTATACTTTATCGTACTTGAAAGCCTAAAAGCATTTAAAATTGTATTTACGTTAAATCTTTTCAAGTTTAGTTACTTTACTAATTTACCTAAACAACGCCCAAGGGAAAGAACATTAGTCAACAACGAGTTTATTCTTTATTTTCGTATTTAATTTGGTTTCATTAATCTTCGTCTGTTTGGAGCCTTTGCAAAAGCATGTCATTGACTGGAATGGCTGGTTAGATATTATTGACACATTGGCAATACAAGGAAGTCACATATATGATATGTAATATTTACTGAACAAGAACAAACAATTACGAGCAATAGATTCCATATCCAAGAACTACATAGTGAATCTAGGAAAGATGTGTATGCTGTAAAATGATAACGGCTACATAGAACACAAATTATCATCTTAAATCACATTTAAAATGTATAATCTTTTGACACTTGATTTACTGTAATGGAAATTGTTCGCAATGCGTAAGGGTCACACATACAAAATTGTGTCTAACGATACCAACAAAAGACATATTTATTAACATAACTGATAGGAAAAAAAAAAGAAAAACAGTTGCTCAAATCTCCCTCGATTTTGTTATAGATTTATATTAACCTCATAACTATCGTTTTACGATTGCAGGTACATACACCATTCATTCATGTTTAGCCATACATTCTTGACGCGTGATTGAAACAATGGAGATCAAAGCAAAGAAGTTTACTTTAAAGTAAAATTAGTAAACCGTTAAACACTAATGTATATTAAATCCGGGGAAGAAATGTATTTCAAAGTGGACAAATAAAGACTAATCTTGATTCTACAGATGCATTTGACGCACAGATACATGTTTGCACATTTTATTTAACAATAAATGATGCATATAACAGAAGCCCTTTTAAATTATAAATGACTTTACACAGTTTAGAATGACCAAGTTTCCCTTAGGTACGTGGAAAGTGTAACTTTCAACTTCCATAATTTAATTTCTATCCCAAATCTCGGTGCTAAATAAGCCTTAAAGCAAAAATAGAGACTTTGAGGTTGTAATGCACTTATCGTAGAACTTGGTACGTAATGGTTAGATTTAAGTCAAAGAAAGAACAAGGAATGTGATATCTTGATTCAAGGAGACAATCGTGCTAAATTGTTATGAATTTCAAGTGAAACTAATTAGCAAAACAGGGTTACCATTAAGGACTGACTCTGTGGGAACTTTATATAATAACTTTGATATTAGAACTTGAAACAGACAAGACAATTAAAGACCTTGCGAAAAAGTTTATGTTCTTGGTGGCGTTTTAATTTAAAGTAGTATATATTTAGTATACTAATGGCTTAAATTGTGGTCGTTATGTGTATATCAATTATACACTTACCAGTTATTTGTTCGTTAATTTTTCCTCTTTTATTGTGGTGTGCGTAAAATAATTTTGTTTGTAGCTGATCTTATTTCGTTACATAAATGTAAGATATATTTGTCGAAGTATACTTTAGGAATTACTTCTCCCATTACTTGCACTGAATTAATTTTTAGTTCCACAAAATACTTTTTTACACAGTGTTACATTTTGTTGAAAATAGGGTGATATAGACGTATTTGCTTTTAGTTTGGAATAAATATGTTATGTTTGCTTTATATAGGAAAGGTACATTGAATATAACAATAATAAGTGCTTACTGAATTAAAACTGTTATGAATGACTAAGGAAACCATTATTTACCAAATATTAGTTTCCATCACAATTTATAAGAATTATATCAGTTTTGAATTAAGTTTCATTCAGCCATTTCTGACTATGCAATGTCAAAATAATTTGAGTTCTATGTACTTTATCGCACTTGAAAGCCTAAAAGCATTTCAAATTGTATGTACGTCAGTCTTTGCAAGTTCAGTTACTTTACGAATTTACCTAAGCAACGCCCGAGGGATCCCTGCCATTGCTCGTCCTCGGCGCAACGTAATTGACCACCGGCCTCCGGTTTGTATCCCTGAAGACAATTCAAGGACACAGTTGAATTATAGGTTCCGTTGCCATCCAATCCACCATGGAATGTTAGGACACCGTTTGCTGTTGGCTGTAGTTGGTTATTACATCGTTTTACTGAAAATGGCAAACTCATGCGGACAAACAAAAATTATTAATAGATGAAGTTTATACCATGTTGCACTTGAATATGTCATGGATTCCATTCTCTTAACCACTAAACATTGTTTTACAAATTTAACCATGTTTAAGCTGATGAAAAGACAATAATTTACTAAGTCTTACTCTAAAGCAAGACATACAAAATATAGTTGAATACAATCGGTGATAGTTAGAATTTTCAAATCTACGTTAACTAAAACGTGTACAACTAAGAATGTGCTCCGTTCTTTCTAAAGCATATAACTGCCCAAGATTGTTACTTATTTCGAAACATCTTGCATAGTGTTCAGTGTTTTCAACGCCGACATAGAAAGTGGATTCCTCATTTTATGCTCTGATATTAACCATGCGAAGATGACTATTGCTATGCTTAGATGTAGCAAGTATAAACAAAATCAAGCTATGGAAACCTCAGTTTGAGACGACACATGTGATCATAAAAGCAACCAATACATAGTATCACGTCGCACCAGCTGTGCTATAGTTCTGTAAGAAGACCTGTTAAAGAGATCTATGTTGCGTGTAAAATAGCATTATAGATAAATATAAAAGCTCCCCAACTCTTTGTGTAGATCTTCTGTAATCGACAGAGTCTGTAGTTGGCAAAGATTTAGTTCACGGAAATCCTAATCACATTTATCGCGATTGGACTGATTATTTTATCTCACTCTAATTCAGAATCTGACTAAACTTGGAAGATAAAATTCATCGAGGAAGGAATATTAGTCAACAACGAGTTTATTCTTTGTTTTCGTATTTACTTTGGTTTCATTAATCTTCGTCTATTCTGGGTCGCTGGAAACACATATCAGTTTTTGGAACCGAAAATGGCCCGTTAGATAGTATTAAAACATTGTCAAAAAAGGGAGATCTCATATGTGATATGTAATATTTTCTAAAAAGGAACAATCAATTACGAGCAATTGATTCCATATCCATGAACTGTGCAGTGAACCTAGGGAACGTGTGTACGTTGGAAATGATAATGTCTTCATAGAATGGAATGTTATCATCTTAAACCACATATAAAATGTACAATCGATTAACTGTTGTTTAACTACAGTGGAAATGATTCGTCATGCTTAAGGGTCACACATACAAACATATATCAAGCAATACCTCCCAAATATAAATTTGTTCACATAACTGGTAGGAAATAAAGGAATTGGTCAAATCTCCATTGATTTTGTTGTAGATTTTCCTTAACCTCTTAACTAACATTTTACTGATACAATGTATCGATTGCAGGTATATACGAAATTCATTCCAGTGTTGACATATATTCTTGATATATGATTGAAACAGTCGAGATGAAAGCAAACAAGTTTACTTTAAAGAAAATTTAGTAAACCGTGAAACACTACCCTAATGTCTATTAAATCCGGGGAAAAAATTATTTTATAAGTGGAAGAACTAGGGACTAATTTTGATTCTACAGAAAGATTTAATGCACAGATAAATCATCACAAATTTTATTTAACAAAATCTGATGCATATAACAGAAGCCATTTTACGATTACACATGACTTTACACAGTTTAGAATGACAAAGTTTTACTTAGATATGAAGAGAAAGTAACTTTCAACTTGCATCATTTAATTTCTCTCCCAAATCTCGGGGCTAAATAAAACGTAAAGCAAAAATAGAGACCTTGATATTGTTGTGCAATTCTCGAAGAACTTGGTACGTAATGGTTAGATTTAAATCAAAGAATGAACAAGGAAAGTGATATCTTGATTCAAGGAGACAATCGTGCTAAATTGTTACGAATTAGAAGCGAAAGTAATTAGCAAAACAATGTTATCATTAATGACTGACTGTGGAATAGTTTATATCATAACTTTGAGATTAGAATTTGAAACAGTCAAGACAATTGAAGACCTTCTGAAAATGTTTATCATCATAGTGGCGTTTTAGTATAAAAAAGTATTGATAGATCCAGGTATATATTCAGTTTACAAATGGTTTAGATTATGATCGTTATGTGTATATCAATTGTACACTTACCAGTTATATGGTCGTGATCTTTTCCTGTTTCATTGTGCTGTGAGTAAATTATTTTTGTTTGTAGCTGATCTTATTTCGTTGAATAAATGTTAGATATATTTGCCGAAGTATGCTTTAGGAATTACTTCTTCCATTGCTAGTACTGAATTAATTTTTTGTTTTACAAAATATTTTTACCCAGTGTTAAATTTTGTTGACACTAGGGTGTTATAGACATATTTGCTTTTGTTTGGAATACATATGTTATGTTTGCTTTATATAGGAAAGGTAAACTGAATATAATAATAATAAGAACGTACTGAATTGAAACATTTATGAAAGCCTAAGGAAACCATTATTTACCAACTATTCATTTCCATCACAATTTATAAGAATTATATCAGTTTTCAATTAAGTTTCATTCAGCCATTTCTGACTAAGCAATTTCAAAATAAATTGAATTCGCGGAGATCCTAATGACATTGAACGCGATTGGACAGATGCTTCTATCTCACTCTGATTCAGAATTTGAGTTTGCATGGAAGATAAAATCCATCCAATCCACCATGGAATGTTAGGACACCGTGTGCTGTTGGCTGTAGTTGGTTATTGAACGTTTTACTGAAAATGGCAAAATCATGCGGACAAACAAAAATTATTAATAGATGAAGTTTATACCATGTTGCACTTGGATTAGTCATGGATTGCATCGGGAAGAAGCATTAGTCAAAACGAGTTTATTCTTTGTTTTCACTTTTTCTTGGTTTCATTAATTTTCTTCTGTTTGGAGTCGTTGTAAAAACATGTCATTCATTGGAAACCTGAATGGCCGGTTAGATATTATTGACACATTCGCATTACAAGGAAATCTCATATAATATATGTAATATTTACTGAAAAAGAACAAACATGTACTAGTAATAGATTCCATATCCATGAACTACCCAGTGAAGCTAGGAAAGATGTGCATGCTGGAAATGATACTGGCTAACGAGAATGCAATGTTATCATCTTAAACCACATGTACAATGTATAATCTTCTGGCTCTTGTTTTCCTAGAGTCAAACTTCTTCGTCATGCTTAAGGGTTACACATACAAAATTTCATCTAGCGAAACCTACGAAAGATAAATTTATTAAAATAACTGATTGGGGGAAAAATTACAATTGCTCAAATCTCCCTTGATTTTGTTGTAGATTTACATTAACCTCGTAACTAACTAGTTACTTATAAGAAAGGTATTGATTGCAGGTACATAGACCATTCATTCATGTTTAGCCATATATTCTTGATATGTGATTGAGGCAGTGGAGATCAAAGCAAGCTAAAATTAGTAAACCGTTAAAAACTTCGCTAGTGTCTATTTATTCCGGGGGAAAATGTATTTCATAACTGGAAGAAATAAAGGCTAATTTTGATTCTACAGATGCGTTTGACGCACCGATACATGTTTGCATATTTATTTAACATGAAATGATGCATATAACAGAAGCCATTTGAGATTACACAGACTTCAAACAGTTTAGAATGACCATGTTTTCCTTAGATATGTAGGAAGTGTAACTTTCAACTTGCATAATTTAATTTCTCTCCCAAGTCTCGGTGGTAAATCAGACTTAAAGAATAAGTAGAGACCTTGAGATTGTAATGCACTTATCGTGGAACTTGGTACGTAATGGTTAGATTTAAGTCAAGGAATGAACAAGGAATGTGATATCTTGATGGAAGGAGACAATCTTGCTAAATTGTTATGAATTTTAAGTGAAAGTAATTAGCAAAACAGGGTTACCATTAATGACTGACTCCCTGGGATAGTGTATGTAATAAAGTTGATATTAGAACTTGAAACAGACAAGACATTGAAAGACTTTCCGAAAATGTTTATGATCTTGGTGGCGTTTTAATTTAATATAGTATGGATACATCAAGGAATATGTTTAGTATACTAACGGTTTAAATTGTGGTCGTTATGTGTATATCAATTATACACTTACCAGTTATTTGTTCGTTAAATTTTCCTTTTTATTGTGCTGTGCGTAAATTAATTTTGTTTATATCTGATCTTATTTCGTTGCATAAATGTAAGATATATTTGTCGAAGTATACTTTAGAAATTACTTCTGACATCACCTGTACTGAATAAATTTTGTGTTCCACAAAATACTTTTTACACAGTGTTACATTTTGTTGACACTAGGGTGATATATACGTATTTGCTTTTAGTTTGGAATAAATATGTTATGTTTGCTTTATATAGGAAAGGTAAATTGAATATAACAATAATAGGTGCTTACTGAATTAAAACTGTTATCAAAGACTAAGGAAACCATTATTTACCAAATATTCGTTTCTATTACAATTTATAAGAATTATATCAGTTTTGAATTAAGTTTCATTCAGCCATTTCTGACTATGCAATGTCAAAATAATTTGAGGTCTATATACTTTATCGTACTTGAAAGCCTAAAAGCATTTCAAATTGTATGTACGTCAATCTTTGCAAGTTTAGTTACTTTACGCATTTACCTAAGCAATGCCCGAGGGATCCCTGCCATTGCTCGTCCTCGGCGCAACGTAATTGACCACCGGCCTCCGGTTTGTATCCCTGAAGACAATTCAAGGACACAGTTGTATTATAGGTTCCGTTGCCATCCAATCCACCATGGAATGTTAGGACACCGTGTGCTGTTGGCTGTAGTTGGTTATTACAACGTTTTACTGAAAATGACAAAATCATGCGGACAAACAAAAATTATAAATAGATGACGTTTATACCATGTTGCACTTGAATAAGTAATGGATTCCATTCTTTTGACCACTAAACATCGTGTTAAAAATTTGGCTATGTTTAAGTTGATGAAAAGACAATAATCTACTAAGTCTTACTTTCAAGCAAGACATACAAAATATAGCTGAATACAATCGCTGATAGATGAAATTTTCAACTCTACGTTAACTAAAACGTGTACAATTAAGAATGTGTTCCGCTCTTTCTAAAGCATTTAACTGCCCAAGATTGTTACTTATGTCGAAAAATCTTGCATAGTGTTCAATGTTTTCAACGTCGACATAGAAAGTGGATTCCCCATTTTATGCCCTGATATTAACCATGCCGAGATGAAAATTGCTATGCTTAGATGTAGCACGTATACAAAAATCAAGCTATGGAAAATTCATTTTGAGACGACACATATGATAATGAAAGCAACCAATAAATAGCGTCACGTCGAACCAGCTGTGCTATAGTTTTGTAATAAAACATGTTAAAGAGATCTATGTTGATTGTAAAATATGTATTATAAATAAATATAAAAGCTCTCCAACTCTTAGTGTAGATCTTCTGTAATCGACAGAGTCTGCAGTTGGCAAAGATTTAGTTCACGGAAAACCTAATCACATTTATCGCGATTGGACTGATTATTTTATCTCACTCTAATTCAGATTCTGATTATACTTGGATGATAACATTCATCGAGGAAGGAACCTTAGTCAACAACGAGTTTATTCTTTGTTTTCTTATTTACTTTAGTTTCATTAATCTTCGTCTATTCTGGGTCGCTGGAAACACATATCATATACATATCACATATCTCGTATGTGATATGTAATATTTTCTAAAAAGGAACAATCATTTACGAGCAATTGATTTCATATCCATGAACTGTACAGTGAACGTAGGAAAAGTGTGTCCGCTGGAAATGATAATGTCTTCATAGAATGGAATGTTATCGTGTAAAACCACATATAAAATGTACAAACGAGTAACTATTGTTTAACAACAGTGGAAATGGTTCGTCATACTTAAAGGTCACACATTTTAATTATATCAAACAATACCTCCGAAATATAAATTTGTTCACGTAACTGGTAGGGAAAAAGCAAATGCTCCAATCACCATTGATTATGTTCTAGATTTTCATTAACCTCTTAACCAACATTTTACTGATACAATGTATCGATTGCAAGTACATACGAGATTCATTCCAGTGTTGACATATATTCTTGATATATGATTGAAACAGTCGAGATGCACAGGAAACAAGTTTACTTTAAAGTAAATTTAGTAAACCGTGAAACACTACACTAATCTCTATTAAATCCGGGGAAAAAATATTTTATAAGTGGAAGAAATAAGGACTAATTTTAATTCTACAGAAACATTTCATGCACAGATAAATCATCACAAATTTTATTTAACAAAAACTGATGGATATAACAGAAGCCATTTTACGATTACACATGGCTTTGCAAAGTTTAGAATGACAAAGGTTCCCTTAGATATGAAGAGAAAGTAACTTTCAACTTGCATCATTTAATTTCTCCCCGATTTCTCGGGGCCAAATAAAACGTAAAGCATAAACAGAGACCTTGATATTGTAGTACAATTCTCGAAAAACTTGGTACGTAATGGTTAGATTTAAGTCAAAGAATGAACAAGGAAAGTGATATCTTGATTCAAGGAGACAATCGTACTAAATTGTTACGAATTAGAAGCGAAAGTAATTAGCAAAACAATGTTACCATTAATGACTGACTGTGGGATAGTTTATATAATAACTTTGATATTAGAATTGAAAACAGTCAAGACAATTAAAGACTTTCTGAAAATGTTTATGATCATAGTGGCGTTTTAATATAAAATAGTATGGATAGATCCAGGTATATATTCAGTTTACAAATGGTTTAGATTATGATCGTTATGTGTATATAAATTATACACTTACAAGTTATATGGTCGTGATCTTTTCCTGTTTCACTGTCCTGTGAGTAAATTATTTTTGTTTGTAGCTGATCTTATTTCGTTGCATAAATGTAAGATATATTTGCCGAAGTATGCTTTAGGAATTATTTCTTGCATTTCTTGTACTGAATTAATTTTTTGTTTTACAAAATATTTTTACCCAGTGTTACATTTTGTTGACACTAGGGTGATATAGACATATTTGCTTTAGTTTGGAATAAATATGTTATGTTTGCTTTATATAGGAAAGGTAAATTGAATACAATAATAATAAGTACGTACTGAATCGACACATTTATGAAAGGCAAAGGAAACCATTACTTACCAACTATTCATTTCCATCACAATTTATAAGAATTATATCAGTTTTGAATTAAGTTTCATTCAGCCATTTCTGACTATGCAATTTCAAAATAAATTGAGTTCGCGGAGATCCTAATAACATTTAAAGCTATTCGACTTTTGATTTTATCTCACTTTTATTCAGAATTTGAGTTCGCATGGAAGATAAAATGCATCGTGAAGGAGCATTAGTTAACAAACGAGTTTATTCTTTGTTTTCACTTTTTCTTGGTTTCATTAATTTTCTTCTGTTTGGAGTCGTTGTAAAAGCATGTCATTCATTGGAACCCTGAATGGCCGGTTAGATATTATTGACACATTCGCATTACAAGGAAATCTCATATAATATATGTAATATTTACTGAAAAAGAACAAACATGTACTAGTAATAGATTCCATATCCATGAACTACCCAGTGAAGCTAGGAAAGATGTGCATGCTGGAAATTATACTGTCTACAGAGAATGCAATGTTATCATCTTAAACCACATGTACAATGTATAATCTTCTGGCTCTTGTTTTCCTAGAGTCAAACTTCTTCGTCATGCTTAAGGGTTACACATACAAAATTGTATCTAACAAAACCTACGAAATATAAATTTATTAAAATTACTGATGGTAAAAAAAAATAAATAAAAAACTATTGCTCAAATCTTCATTGATTTTGTTGTAGATTTACATTAACCTCATAACTAACTATTTACTTATAAGAAAGGTATTGATTGCAGGTACATAGATCATTCATTTATGTTTAGCCATATATTCTTCATATGTGATTGAAGCAGTGGAGATCAAAGCAAAGTAAAGTTAGTAAACCGTTAAAAACTTCGCTAGTGTCTATTTAATCCGGGGGAAAATGAATTTCATAAATGGAAGAAATGAAGGCTAATTTTTATTCTACAGATGCGTTTGACGCACCGATACATGTTTGCAAATTTATTTAACATGAAATGATGCATATAACAGAAGCCGTTTTAGATTGCACATGACTCTACACAGTTTAGAATGACAATGGTTTCCTGAGATATGTCGAAAGTGTAACTTTCAACTTGCATAATTTAATTTCTCTCCCAAGTCTCAGTGCTAAAAAAGACTTAAAGCATAAACAGAGACTATGAAATTGTAATGCAATTATCGTAGAACTTGGTACGTAATGGTTAGATTTAAGTCAAATAATGAACAAGGAATGTGATATCTTGATTGAAGGAGACAATCGTGCTAAATTGTTATGAATTTTAAGTGAAAGTAATTAGCAAAAACAGGGTTACCATTAATGACTGACTCTGTGGGATAGTTTATATAATATCTTTGATATTAGAACTTGAAACAGACAAGAAACTATAAGAATTTGCGAAAATGTTTATGATCTTGGTGGCGTGTAAATTTAAAATAGTATTGATATATCCAGGTATATATTTAGTATACTAATGGCTTAAATTGTTGTCGCTCTGTGTATATCAATTATACACTTACCAATTATTTGTTCGTTAAATTTTCCTTTTTTATTGTGCTGTGCGTAAATTAATTTTGTTTATATCTGATCTTATTTCGTTGCATAAATGTAAGATATGTTTGTCGAAGTATACTTTAGGAATTACTTCTAACATTACTTGTACAGAATTAACATTTTGCTCCACAATATACTTTTTAGAGAGTGTTACATTTTGTTGACACTAGGTTGTATAGACGTATTTGCTTTTAATTTGGAATAAATATGTTATGTTTGCTTTATATAGGAAAGGTAAACTTAATATAACAGTAATAAGTGCTTACTGAATTAAAACTGTTATGATAGGCTAAGGAAACCATTATTTACCAAATATTAGTTTCCATCACAATTTATAAGAATTATATCAGTTTTGAATTAAGTTTCATTCAGCCATTTCTGACTATGCAATGTCAAAATAATTTGAGGTCTATATACTTTATCGTACTTGAAAGCCTAAAAGCATTTCAAATTGTATGTACGTCAATCTTTGCAAGTTTAGTTACTTTACGAATTTACCTAAGCAATGCCCAAGGGATCCCTGCCATTGCTCGTCCTCGGCGCAACGTAATTGACCACCACTCTCCGGTTTGTATCCCTCAAGACAATTCAAGGACACAGTTGTATTATAGGTTCCGTTGCCATCCAATCCACCATGGAATGTTAGGACACCGTGTGCTGTTGGCTGTAGTTGGTTATTACATCGTTTTACTGAAAATGGCAAAATCATGCGGACAAACAAAAATTATTAATAGATGAAGTTTATACCATGTTGCACTCGAATATGTCATGGATTCCATTCTTTTGACCACTAAACATCGTGTTAAAAATTTGGCTATGTTTAAGTTGATGAAAAGACAATAATCTACTAAGTCTTATTTTAAAGCAAGACATACAAAATATAGTTGAATACCACTGATGATAGATATAAATTTCAAATCTACGTTAACTAAAACGTGTGCAATTAAGAATGTGCTCCGTTCATTCTAAAGCATTTAACTGCCCAAGATTGTTACTTATTTCGAAACATTTTGAATAGTGTTCAATGTTTTCAACGTCGGCATAGAGAGTGGATTCCTCATTTTAAGCTCTGATATTAACCATGCCGAGAAGACTAGATGAAGAAAGTATAAAAAGAATCAAGCTATGGAAACCTCACTTTGAGACGACTCATATGAGGATGAAGGCAACCAATAAATTGCATCACGTCGCACCAACTGTGCTATAGTTCTGTAATAAAACCTGTTAAAGAGATCTATGTTGCGTGTAAAATATGTATTGTAAATAAATATAAAAGGTCCCCAACGCTTAGTGTAGATCTTCTGTAATCGACAGAGTCTGTAGTTTGCAAAGATTTATTTCACGGAAATCGTAATCACATTTATCGCGATTGGACTGATTATTTTATCTCACTCTAATTCAGAATCTGACTATACTTGGAAGATAAAATGCATCGAAGAAGGAAGATTAGTCAACAACGAGTTTATTCTTTATTTTCGTATTTACTTTGTTTTCATTAATCTTCGTCTGTTTGGAGTCGCTGCAAACGCATATCAGTTTTTGGAAATGAAAATGGCCCGTTAGATATTATTAAAACATTGTCAAAACAAGGCAGATCTCATATGTGATACGTAATATTCTCGAAAAATGAACATTCATTTACAAGCAATTGATCCCATATCCATGAATTCTACAGTGAAACTAGGAAAAGTGTGTCCGCTGGAAATGAAAATGTCTTCATAGAATGGAATGTTATCATCTTAAACCACATATAAAATGTACGATCGATTAACTGTTGGTTAACTACAGTGGAAATGGTTCGTCATGCTTAAGGGTCACACATTTTAATTATATCAAACAATACCTCCGAAATATAAATTTGTTCACGTAACTGGTAGGGAGAAAGCAAATGCTCCAATCACCATTATTATGTTCTAGATTTTCATTAACCTCTTAACCAACATTTTACTGATACAATGTATCGATTGCAAGTACATACGAGATTCATTCCAGTGTTGACATATATTCTTGATATATGATTGAAACAGTCGAGATGCACAGGAAGCAAGTTTACTTTAAAGTAAAGTTAGTAAACAGTGAAACACTACATTAATCTCTATTAAATCCGGGGAAAAAATATTTTATAAGTGGAAGAAATAAGGACTAATTTTAATTCTACAGAAACATTTCATGCACAGATAACTCATCACAAATTGTATTTAACAAAAACTGATGCATATAACAGAAGCTATTTTACGATTACACATGGCTTTGCAAAATTTAGAATGACAAAGGTTCCCTTAGATATGAAGAGAAAGTAACTTTCAACTTGCATCATTTAATTTCTCTCCTAAATCTCGGGGCTAAATAAAACGTAAAGCATAAATAGAGGCCTTGATATTGTAGTACAATTCTCGAAAAACTTGGTACGTAATGGTTAGATTTAAGTCAAAGAATGAACAAGGAAAGTGATATCTTGATTCAAGGAGACAATCATGCTAATTTGTTACGAATTAGAAGCGAAAGTAATTAGCAAAACAATGTTACCATTAATGACTGACTGTGGGATAGTTTATATAATAACTTTGATATTAGAATTGGAAACAGTCAAGACAATTAAAGACTTTCTGAAAATGTTTATGATCATAGTGGCGTTTTAATATAAAATAGCATGAATATATCCAGGTATATATTTAGTATACAAATGGTTTAGATTATGATCGTGATATGTATATCAATTATACACTTACAAGTTATATGGTCGTGATCTTTTCCTGTTTCACTGTCCTGTGAGTAAATTATTTTTGTTTGTAGCTGATCTTATTTCGTTGCATAAATGTAAGACATATTTGCCGAAGTATGTTTTAGGAATTGCTTCTTCCATTTCTTGTGCTGAATTAATTTTTTGTTTTACAAAATATTTTTACCCAGTGTTACATTTTGTAGACACTAGGGTGATATAGACGTATTTGCTTTAGTTTGGAATAAATATGTTATGTTTGCTTTATATAGGAAAGGTAAATTGAATACAATAATAATAAGTACGTACTGAATTGAAACATTTATGAAAGACTAAGGAAACCATTATTTACCAACAATTCATTTCAATCACAATTTATAAGAATTATATCAGTTTTCAATTAAGTTTCATTCAGCCATTTCTGACTATGCAATTTCAAAATAAATTGAGTTCGCGGAGATTCTAATGACATTTAACGCGATTGGACTGATGATTTTATCTCACTCTTATTCAGAATTTGAGTTTGCATGGAAGATAAAATGCATCGGGAAGGAGCATTAGTCAACAACGAGTTTATTCTTTGTTTTCACTTTTTCTTGGTTTCATTAATTTTCTTCTGTTTGGAGTCGTTGCAAAAGCAAGTCCTTCATTGGAAACCTGAATGGCCGGTTAGATATTATTGACACATTCGCATTACAAGGAAATCACATATAAGATATGTAATATTTACTGAAAAAGAACAAACATTTGCTAGTAATAGATTCCATATCCATGAACTACCCAGTGAAGCTAGGAAAGATGTGCATGCTGGAAATGACAATGGCGACAGAGAATGCAATATTATCATCTTAAACCACATCTACAATGTATAATCTTCTGGCTCCTGTTCTCCTACAGTCAAAATTCTTCGTCATGCTTAAGTGTTACACATACAAAATTGCATCCAACGAAACCAACGAAGTATAAATTTATTACAATAACTGATTGTTTAAAAAAAGTAAAAAAAAAAGAAAAAAATTGCTCAAATCTCCCTTGCTTTTGTTGTAGATTTACATTAACCTCATAACTAACTATTTACTTATAAAAAAAGGTATCGATTGCAGGTACAAAGGCCATTAATTCACGTTTAGCCATATATTCTTCATATGTGATTGAAGCAGTGGAGATCAAAGCAAAGTAAAGTTAGTAAACCGTTAAAAACTTCGCTAGTGTCTATTTTATCCGGAGAAAAATATATTTCATAAATGGAAGAAATTAAGGCTAATTTTGATTCTACTGATGCGTTTGACGCACAGATACATGTTTGCAAATTTTATTTAACAAGAAATGATGCATATAACAGAAGCCATTTTAGATTACACATGACTTTACACAGTTTAGAATGACAAAGATTTCCTTAGATATGTAGAAAGTGTAAATTGCAACTTGCATAATTTAATTTCTCTCCCAAGTCTCGGTGCTAAATAAGACTTAAAGCATGAATAGAGACCTTGAGATTATAATGCACTTATCGTAGAACTTGGTACGTAATGGTTAGGTTTAGGTCAAAGATTGAACAAGGAATGCCATATCTTGATTCAAGGAGACAATCGTGCTAAATTGCTATGAATTTTAAGTGAAAGGTATTAGCAAAACAGGGTTACCATTAATGACTGACTCTGTGGGATAGTTTATGTAATAACTTTGACATTAGAACTTGAAACAGACAAGACAATGAAAGACTTTCCGAAAATGTTTATGATCTTGGTGGCGTTTTAGTTTAAAATAGTATTGATATATCCATGTATATATTTAGTATTTTAATGGTTTAAATTGTGTCGTTATGTGTATATCAATTATATATTTACCAGTTATTTGGTCCTGAACTTTTCCTCTTTTATTGTGCTGTGCGTAAATTATTTTTGTTTGTATCTGATCTTATTTCGTTGCATAAATGTAAGATATATGTGTCGAAGTATGCTTTAGGAATTATTTCTCCCATTACTTGTACTGAATTAATTTTTTTGTTCCACAAAATTCGTTTTACACAGTGTTACATTTTGTTGACGCTAGGGTGATATAGACGTATTTGCTTTTAGTTTGGAATAAATATGTTATGTTTGCTTTATATAGGAAAGGTAAATTGAATATAACAGTAATAAGTCCTTACAGAATTAAAACTTTTATGAAAGACTAAAGAAACCATTATTTGCCAAATATTCGTTTCCATCACAATTTGTAAGAATTAGATCAGTTTTGAATCAAGTTTCATTCAGCCATTTCTGACTATGCGATGTCAAAATCATTTGAGTTCTACATACTTTATCGCACTTGAAGGCCTAAAAGCATTTCAAATTGTATGTACGTTAGTATTTGCAAGTTTAGTTTCTTTACGAATTTACCTAAACAACGCCCAAGGGATCCCTGCCATTGCTCGTCCTCGGAGCAACGTAATTGACCACCGCTCTCCGGTTTGTATCCCTCAAGACAATTCAAGGACACAGTTGTATTATACGTTCCGTTGCCATCCAATCCACCATGGAATGTTAGGACACCGTGTGCTGTTGTCGGTAGTTGGTTATTACATCGTTTTACTGAAAATGGCAAAATCATGCGGATAAACCAAAATTATTAATAGATGAAGTTTATATCATGTTGCACTTGATGTAGTCATGTATTCCTTTGTCTTAACCGCTAAAAAGCATCTTACAAATTTAGCCATGTTTCATTTGATGAAAAGATAATTATCTACCACGTCTTACTTTAAAGCAAGTCATACGAAATGTCGTTGAATACAATCTATGATGGAGAGAATATTCAAACCTACGTTAACTAAAACGGATAATTACGAATGCGCATCGTTCTTGCTAAAGCATCTAATTGCCAAACAGTATTACTTATTTCAAAACATCTGGCATAGTTTGCAATGTTTTCAACATCAACATGGAAAGTGGCTTCCTCATTTTACGTTCTGATATTAATCATGCCGAGTAGAATAATGCTATGCTTAGATGTAGCAAGTATAAATAAATCAAGCTAAGGAAAATTCACTTTGAGACGACACATATCATAATGAAAGCGACCAATAAATATTATCCCTTTCCACCAGCTGTGATATCGGTCTGTAATAAAACCTGTTAAAGAGATGTATGTGGCGTGTAAGTTATGTATTATAAATAAATAGAAAAGCACCCCAAGTCTTAGTGTGGATCTTCTGTAATCGATAGAATCTGTAGTTTGCAAAGATTTAGTTCACGGAGGTCCTAATCGTATTTAACGCGATTTGACTGATTGTTTTATCTCACATTAATTCAGAATCTGTTTTTGCATGGAACGTAAGAATGCATCGGGAAGGAGCATTAGTCAAAAACGAGTTTATTCTTTGTTTTCGTATTTACTTGGTTTCATTAATCTTCGTCTGTTTGAATTCACTGGAAAAGCATGTCATTGATAGGAAACCAATATGGCCGGTTAGATATTTTTGACACATTCTCAATACAAGGAGATCTCATATGTGATATGAAATATTTTCTGAAAAGGATCAATCGTTTACGAGCAATTGATTCCATATCCACAAGCCGCACAGTGTAACTAGGAATAATGTGTACAATGGAAATGATAATGTCTACATAGAATGCAATGTTATCATCTAAAACCACATATACAATGTATAAACGTTTGATTCTCGTTTTACTGGAATATAAATCATTCGTGATTCTAATGGATGACACAAACTAAATTATATCTAACAATACCTACGAAATATAAATTTATTAAAATAAATGATAGAGAAGAAAACTATGGCTCAAATCTCCCTTGATTTTGTTGTAGCTTTACATTAAGCTCTGAACTAACTGTGTACTGATACAATGTATCGATTGCAGGTACATACACTGTTCATTCACTTTTAGCCCTATTTTGTCGATATATGCTTCAAACAGTAAAGATCAAAGCAAATAAGTTTAGTTTCGAGTAAAGTTAGCAAACCTTTAAACAGTACACTAATGTCTGTTATATCCGGGTAAAATTGTATTTTATAAATGGAAGCAAAATAACACTAATTTTACAGATGCATTTGATGCACATATAAATCTTTGCAAATGGCATTTAACAATAAATGTACGTAACAGATACCATTTTGCGATTACACATGTCTTTGGAAAGTTTCGAACGGCAAAGTTTCCATTAAATAATCAAAGGGTAACGTCAAACCTGCTTGATAAATTATTATTGTCTTCAAAACCCTGGGGGAAAATATGACCTAAAGCATACTTTGTGATTGCAATGCCATTCTCGCAGAACATGGTGCGCAATGGTTAGATTTAAGTCGCAGAATGAACAAGAAGGGGATGTTTAGATACGAGGAGACAGTCCTGCTAAATTGCTGTTAATTAGAAGCGAAAGGATTCAGCAAAATAAGATTACCATCCAATGACTGACATTGTGGGATATTCTACATAATAGCTGTGATGTTAGAAACGGGAAACATTCAAGAAAATACAAGACTTTCCAAAAAAGTCTGTAATCATTGTTGTAATTTTAATTCAAAATAGTGGATATATGCAGTTATATTTAGCATCCTAATGGCTTAATTTACCGTCGTTATGTGCATATCAATTATACATTTACCAGTTATTTGGTCGTGATATTTACCTCTTTGATTTTATTGTGCTTAAATTACCTTTGTTTGTATATGATCTTATTCGTTCCATAAATGTAAAATATATTTGTCGGCCTATGTTTTAGGAATCACTTCCCTCATTTCTTATACTGAATTCTTTTTCTTCTCCAAATACCTTTTTCTACACAGTGTTACATTTTGTTGACACTAGGGTGATATAGACGTGTTTGCTTTTAGTTTGGAATAAATATGTTATGTTTGCTTTATATAGGAAAGGTAAATTGAATATAACAATAAGTGTTTACTGAATAGAAAATTTTATTAAGCACTAGGGAAACCATTATTTACCAAATATTTGTTTCCATCACAATACATAAGAATTATATCAGTTTTCAATTAAGTTTCATTCAGCCATTTCTGACTATGCAAGGCGAAAATAATTTGAGTTCTATATGCTTCATCGTACTTGAAAGCCTAAAGGCATTACAAATTGTATGTACTATGATCTCTGCAATTTTAGTTTCTTTACCAAAACAACGCCCAAGGGATCCCTGCCATTGTTCGTCGGCGGCGCAACGTAATTGACCACTGGTTTCCCGTTTGTACCCCTCAAGACAATTCAAGGACACTGTTGTATTATAGGTTCCGTTGCCTTCAATTCCGTCTTGGAATATTAGGACACCGTGTGCTACTGGTGGCAGTGATTTATTACATTGTTTTACTGAAAAAAACAAACTAATGAAGAACAAGAAAACTTTTGTGATTCAATGGTATTTATGCAATATTGCTCTTGATGTAGTCATTTATTTGATTCGTATGACCTTTAATCAGCATGTAGTGACGTAAGAACGAAAATGATACATTTAATATAATTGAGTAGAAATTGCAACTGTCTAAAGTAAGGCACGTTTTAATTATAATGAGTAATCCGTTATACTTCGAACAGTTATAGAAATTAGTCCATTTTTTAAAATTTCCTGTACCAACAATGTGGTTTGAAAATGTTAGGTTAATGGAAAACGTATGAACTGTAAATGAATGCATTGATGAAGAATAAAATTAAAAATATTTGTAAACGTTTCTGGATATTCCGAAACGTGTTATGTTGTAAGTGCTACATTTGTTCTAAACATAAAGCTGCATACCATTTTTGCACATTTGTAATTACATTTCAGTGTCATAAATATTTTCCTCTTCGTCATAGAAATGTCCATGTTCAGTTTTAAGTTCTAACATGAATTTTGCCACCTAACACATCGCTATGCTTAGTTGTGTTAGGCATATCTATAGCAGATTAATGCAACCTAATTTTGAGGTAATACTTTTCATAGTGAATGAAACCAAAAAGTGGATTGCGTCCCTCCTGATATACTGCCGCTTTTTAATCAATCCATTTCAATACAGTAGTACTGCTGTGTGTAAATTATATATATATATATATATATATATATATATATATATATATATATATATATATATATATATATATATATATATATATATGTATGTATGTTTGAAAGTGCCGTTTAGAGAGATCGTAACCATACGTAATTCGATTTGAATATTTTCTGATCTTAATTCCAGAATCTGGCTTTGCATGGAAAAATAAAACTAATTGAGAGGAACGCTAGTCGTATATAGCAATTATTCCTTGTTGTGAATTGACTTTTTTAATCTTTTTTGTTTATGTTTGGAGTGGCTTTAAAAGCAACACAATCTTTGAAACCGGTTTAATAATATTTATGTGCTGGCAGTAGGCAGAGCTATCAGTTGGGATAGATGCTATTTTTACTTTAAAAGGAAATGAGCAAATATTAACAAGCCATGGTTTCCTCACAGAGAAACTGAACCGATGATCTGGAAAAGCCATGTATATTGGAAATGACCGATGCTACAAAGAATACCAAACTATCATCGTCAAACTTTTGAAAACCTTTTTCACCTTGAAAATTCGCAATGAAAATCATTGAGGATAGTAAGTGGCCTCACGTAACATCCGAACTAAGAATGCTTATGAGAATTTAACTTTTTAAATTAACAGGTATACCATGAAAGGTATTAATAGGGACTTAACTGGTTGTTCAAATTTTCCTGAACCTGTATGTTTCTTTATTTAACCTTGTAACTAATTTTACAGTTATGAATTATAATCAGTGTAGGTCAATAAGATCTTTTTTTCTTTTCATACAAAATATTTTTGATATATCTTTGAAGTTGTGAAGAGAAGGCAAAAACGTTCGAATTTGAAGTAAAGTCTGTTTTTATAAATGATCAAATATTAGCTTTCGAATTTTATAGATGGATTTCATGAACATTAAAGTAGTTTAAAATGGTATGATTTCTATAATACATTTTGTTATATTTTATGGTACAGCTTAAATAGTTCTTGCACAATTATTTGTTTTCGTAATGTATTATCGGTCCTAAATGTTTGATACAAATAAAAATAAAATAGTATACACTGATTTCTTGTAATTTGTTATGAAGAGAAGACATATTTTGCAGTTGAAAATAATCATTTTTAAATTAGTCTTTGTTAAGTTTTTAATTATTTTTTTTTAATCTTAAAGACTGTATCTTTTCTCTGCTAGAGACATTACTCTTCGTAAAATATCCATTCAATAGTCTCTCCCTTTCAGTATTGAAATTTGTATGCAATTAAAGCCAACTGCGTTATTGTAAAACTCTCTCTTTGGAATTCAAAAAAGACATTTTTAATAAGAGTATATTTTATTGTAAAAAAACCTAATTTCTATTTTGTTCGTTACTAGGTGTCCTTCAATAGATCACGTAAGAACTTAATTGATTCTTTATAATCGAGAAGGATCACAAAGCAAAACATTTTGATCGTGTCTGTTTTGGAAATGACACTTGGACTAAATCTTCCCCTTACATTATTTAAATGCAGCTTGATAAAGAACATGCAGTATTTAATAAATGTATTGTGTCTAGGTTACAGGGAATTCATTGAGGTACAGTTCGCTAATAAAAATTCTTGTTATACAGCGGTCGTATGTTCCAAACATTTTAAATGCCTATCATATCAATGTTCCATAATACGTGTCATGAATGGTAAGAAAACTGCGACTCTTTTCGTCTATTACAGTTGACCTTAATGACATACGCTGCAGTGGGGTAACCCCACAGTGCTAATGTCTGTAGCCGATCTTTAATAACTTACCAATGAGTCAGACTAAAACAATCTAAAATTTGATATGCCAATAAACAATACTTCTGTTCGACTTTGGCAGTTTGTCGACTTCATAAAAGAGCGGCATAGGCCCAGTCACAAAGTGAAATCAAAGATACATAGATACACAATTACTAGCAAGTCACATTTCATATCACGTATTAAAAAATAATTTCCGAAATACTGAATTAATTAGTTTCTACGTGTTGCTGCACAAAATTAAAATTACTAGATGAATAAGACAAAAGGAACCAGTTAGAAAACAATATTTTCGTCCTTTCAAAATACTAAGCTATCTTCTATCCATATTACCGTTTAAATTGACCACCACCCTTGTACGTTTGAGTGTGTTATCATAGAAATGCTACAAAATAAATCAAGATAAATAGTCATTCCTAATTTGTGGGGTTTATGCGGCAGGAGTATTATCTCAGGAATAATAATCACAATTAAATTTCACAGCCCAAAGGTACAGTTTGACATCATTTTTTTTTAATTTCTTTTCTGATTGTTTTCACGGGAATGAGCTCATTGACTGTATTGTCTGCGCGTCTTCCTTTCGATATCTTTGCAATAATGGATTCTTCTTCTTCTTCTTATACCTCTTATTATTATGCATATTATCATAGTCATTATTATATAAAAGAAAAGCATTACGGTTAGCAGCAGTAACGGTCTTGATTCGGCACAGGCTGATCCAAGCTGTTACTCAGAAAATTATGACAAAATTATCAGAACCAATATATTGTTATGTGGATTAATATGACGTTAGACTAGTCGATTGACCATTGTTAGGA
>JAECUM010020064.1:0-42830 GCA_016617855.1 Megalonaias nervosa
ATCAATGTCGGTGATAAAATCGATAACATCATTATTTTTATCTTCTTCATTAATTAATTTAGCTTTCTCATTAAAATCCTTGAGTACCTCGTAACAGTGTTGATCATCTACAGATGGTGCTACTAAATACAGTTTACTCCATTTTAACCACCTCATTATTAAATTTAGCAATAGTTGTGTATTTATCCGATCCAGATGGACCTAATATAATCATCCTTATCGAATTTGGTAATGCTGGATGGTGCTTTACTGGTTCCTGTTTTCGTGTCGCCGAAAAGTCAATTGTATCCATATAATAAATAATATGAGTCTATATTGTGTTCGGTGTAGAGCATCTACACCCACTGCTGAACTAACTACAATAACAACGAAAAATAAACGACGTGCTCTGACAGGCAAATGTGTAAAATGTGGCACGAAGAAATACAAATTTGTCAAAACAAAGACAGGTGGAGATATTGCCGCTTTATTGGGAAAATTACCAGGAACTCCATGGGCTAAATACCCCGGTGAGAAACATATTCCTGGATATAATTATTGTGGTCCTGGAACTCGACTTGATATCCGACTTGATAATCAAGATCAACCAAGATCAGGAGAGTATCCAATAAATAAGATTGATCAAGCTTGTCATGTTCATGACGTTGCATATAAAAGTAAGGATTTACAACAACGACATCTCGCAGATGTAAAATTGATTCATGCATTAAATTCTATACCTAATAAATCTGTCAGAGATAAATTAGCTAGTTTTCTAGTAAAATCTGCCATGAAAAGTAAAATAATGTTGGGGGCTGGTAATTAATTATATAACTATTATAATGGAATCCATTTATTATAGCCCAAGAGGATATTGGAGAGGCAGATCAGCTATTAGTAAATTATCTAAGCAGCAAAAGTCTCACGTTCTGTTGCTGCAGCTTGGTTAGCACGACAGGCAATATGGCAAATTTATCTACCACCACCTAAAAATATTCAATATGCACATTTTGATGTCAGCGTCCCTAATGAGGTTCATCAAGCAGATATTTTATTTTTACCACACGATACCATTAAAATTGGTAAACGTCAATCACGCACATACAAATACGCATTAACTGTCGTTGACGTTGCAAGTAGATATAAGGAAGCTGAACCATTATCAACAAAGACAGCGTTTGAAGTTTCATCTGCGTTTGAACGAATTTATCAGCGAGGACCTTTGCGATGGCCGCAGTTATTACAGGTTGATCCTGGCAAAGAATTTCTTGGTACAGTATTATCGTTAATGAAAAAACATAACGTTAAAATCAGACGAGGACACACTGAAATTCATCGAGATCAGGCAATTGTTGAACGATTTAATCGAACACTTGCTGAGCGGTTATTTGGATACCAATACGCAAAAGAGATATCCACTGACTTTAAATCCGGTGAGAGATCTCGTGAATGGGTTGCGAGGTTACCAAGTGTGATAGCTGCATTAAATAACGAAATTACTCGTTCAACTTCAATGAAACCTTCTAATGCGATCACAAAAAAATATATACCCCGTAGCGATGACAGACATCAACCTCAACCAGTATTAGGTAATGTAACTGTAAGATATTTATACAAACCTGGTGAACTTGAAGGTGGTAAAAAAAGAGCAACTGATCCTATCTGGAGCGTGACTACACATACAATTTCTGGTGTAGTTAGATCTACTGGTAGACCTCCAATCTACAGATTAGATTCGAGAGCTCCTCAACGTGGATTTGTGCGAGAACAATTACAGGTAATTCCTAAAGACACACAATTACCACCACATATAATTACATAACCAGAACCTCTACGTCGATTGCATTCAAGACAGGTCAGCATCACATTATCACGTATATGACCAAGATCACTATTAATTCTGTCTACGGTAAATTGTCTTGGATTATTATTCGAATATTGCCATAACATATTACAGTTACAGCTTGCACAATTATTATTCTGTTGTGCTTTTAGTTTTATAATAAATTCAACATCAATATCAAAGTCACGCTTTTTTTTTTTTATCACACTGCTTATAACCAGATAGTTTTTTTCTTATTACGTCATTATTAATAGTTTGATCATTATTTTCTATAAAATTCATAATAACCCTATGTAGTTGAGATATTCTTCTGACTCTAGAAACTGCGAGATAAACTAAATTCGACCATTCGATCCGATCATCTATAATCCAGATATTTGTATCAGAAATAGTTAACCCCTGTGATGAGTGAATAGTTATAGCATATCCTAACGTCCACGGTGATTTATTCATATTCAGCGGATTCTCAACATTATTAATATCGACTAAAATAATATCGTTCAAGACAAGATTCTGTATTCCACCACCAGAAATTTCAACATCAATATTCTGTCGTCGAGTATCTGCTGGGCGATAACACAAAGGTACCGGTAGATCTGAAAACTTTTCTTTATGTAACATAAATAATTTATCCTGTAGTTCATCACGAACTATCTTTCTACTTGCAACTATTAAATCAGCGGGATTCCAGAAATTTAGAAAATCATTCATACAAGTCTCTGGAATTACTCCTCGCATTATTTCACATTGTACTCTGTCTGGTTGTAGTCTGATTAACCGTTTAAATTCCTTCAGCGGTTCATCAATAGCTCTATGGTCGTCATTTATTTCCTCGTAATAATCTACGTTATTCTTCAGCCATTCATGTGGAGACTGTCCAATAAAAGGTGGTGGTTGACCATGATCACCGCACATTATTATAGCAGTATTTTTCGTCAATAGCCAATCAAGAAATGTTTTTAATATTTCTAACGACACCGTGCATACCTCGTCCCATATAATATATTTAGGTATATATTTTTCACCCATTCGCTTAGGAGTCCATGTGTCTCCACACCATCTAAAGAAACTATGATATGTACACGATTTTACTCCTCGCTCTTTTATTTCTCTGGCGAGTTTATGTGTCGGTGTCAAAACAATTATATCCGAATTATTATTCATGAATAATTTAATCACACGAGTTGTTTTACCTGAACCACCGCATCCATTAAGATAAACAGTCTTATGTCTAGCCACAGGATCATATACAGATGGTGCTGATGACTTTGATACTTGAATATTATTTTTGTAATATATTTCCCTAATTTCAACGTCGGCAGATTCAGAATAGCTAAGTATATTTTCTTGTTTTATTCTCCATGATCCCCATTCACCATTACCAAGTAGCGGTTTTAATAAATCTGTATATTTTTTATTTATATAAAACGAATCAGTGGCGACTCTGACAGCATCACGAGGAAATCTATTTATCATAGACAGTAGATTTATAGAAACATATGCCAACATAGATGATCTTAAATGAGTAAACTGCGGTGAGTCACCATCAAGATAACTCACAATTGTACCTAGTTTGGTTCCGTCTGACAAATAAGCATTACTCCGATTTATAAATGTGTTTTTTTCTGTTGTATCAGCGATTATAAAATCGAGTTCAGCATCGTCCATAATCAATCTCGTACAGTGTCTTTTATGATCATATGCTCCTCCTTGAGTAAATTTACCAATTATCTTTCTACCAAGATCTTTTGCAAGTTTTTCATCATGCTCATCTCTGCATTTACGTATATTATTAATAATTTTAATAATGTCATCTTCATTAAGATTAGGAAATTCTTTTCTGGCATCATCAATATTAAATCTATTTGGTTCTGGTAACCAAACTTGTTTCTGTGGACTATACGATATAATCGCCTCGCTCACCTTCAATAATGTTAAAATTCCAACATCAAGCATATATCGCAATAGTACTATTGGAACCCAACATTTTTCTGAAAAATGTCTTCCAAACCAAGCATTAGTAATCGGATGGAGATTTTCTGCAAACTCAAATGATTCTACATGAGTAAATTCGGTTAAGACAAAATCTGGTAAATGTCCGTTTATCGCAACCCTGGTCATCTCGTGTGATGGATGTCCGAATCTTTTAAAGTATTCAGAACATTTTCCGTATCCAAGAAAACTCCCAGGATAACACGCTGCCATATCGACGGATATAACGTCATTACACTTATATTTAGTATTCCATAATCCTCCGTGTCCATATTCTACGCAGCTTTTATGGATATCTTCAAGAAATTCCGATCGTGTTGGTTTCCATAAATTTTTTTCCTGAGCGAAATGAGCCGCTACAGACGGAACAGTAAAACAATTATTTAATAATTGTCTAACTTTGACATCGTCTGAAATATATTTCAGCGCAAGATGTTCCATGTCTACATTAAGAGATTCTGTACGGTAAATATCACCATTAGGCCGTACAAATTGATCGTAATGATCATATTCTGAACTTTGAAATAACCAAACGGACACAGGGTCACTTTTACTGATATTTTTAATAAAATCAAATATATGACCATCATAAAATTTAACCGCTCTGTCTAGTGGAAATATTGTTACTGCTGAGGTCCATGCGTGCGAATTATGATCAACGATTGTTATAGGAGCTCCTCTTGATTCATATTTTGGTTTATATAAAATCTCTCCGGTTAACGTCTTTACCGTTATTGGGAATTTTAATTTCTTTTCTAGTTCAGCGACATCTCTGATAGACGCTCCGGTATCTTTAACTGATTCTGCCCAAGTATTTATTTTTTTACGTCTTAAATCTGTTAAACCATTACCACGTATCGCGTTTGTAAAATGTTCTGTAACTCGTTCAGCTACACAGTTTATTCTTGACTCTGACAGTTTTATAGGCTTTAGATCCCCGACGTCAGGTTTATTATTCAGCGGATATATTGCATATACAACTGCAGTCACAGGGTACCCCCGTTCATAATATGGCTTATCAATACCAGTCAGTATTCCGGGCTTAGATTTATTATTTAAGAGAACAATATTACCTCCGGACTGCACACGGACTGGATCGCGCTTATCACTAATAATCCAAATATCTTCTTCTGTATTTACGATAAATTTTATTAAAATAAAATATTTTTGATCATCAATATGATTAATAATTACTTTTCCTCGTTCATCATTCATCATATTAGTAACATTTCCGACTCTGAATGTTGACCATACATGAGCAGCGCCATCGTCACGAAATTCCTTCTTGGCTTCACGAATACGTTCGGTTATATCCTCATTTGTTAATACCAGATCTTGCATCAAAGTACTAAATTTATATTCTGATAGTCTGTCAAGATCAAATCTGGATATCTGAGGTTCAATTGCCGATAATTCCTCCATATAATTAAGACAAGTATTTAAATTAAAATATTTGTATATATAATGATTGAAACAAAAAACAAATGTGCTTGGCTCAGAATTGGATATACTTCTCTTTGTAATAAACCGTGCGTGAACAAATACTGCGGAAATCATGCACAAAGTTTCAAAAATGGAAGTACAGGACCAATACCGTGTATTCAGTGTGGTGTTGGAGTCAGAGGAAAAACTCAATTGTGTCTAAAATGTGGCGGAAAAAAAATACAGAGAACTAAAACGATATTATGACAAAAAAAATAACACTGACTCTCCTATAAAGACAGAAGAAGATTATCTGGTTAGATTTCAGAATAATGATTTAAACAAATAATATTATATATAATGAATCAGACAAATCAGACTTATGATGAAATGATCGACAATGATATTATAAGAGAATTAAGAAAAGAAGCATTTCGTAATAAATACGAATTTGTTAAACATCCAACCATTAAAAATTATGAAGCGTCTCGAGATGGTGTGATCAGAAACTGCAGATTAAAGAAACCAGTCGGTAGTCTTAATAATAAAGGTTATTTTGTATTTAATACTAGTGGAAATAAACATTATTTATCAAGTAGATTCGTATTTGAATGTTTTCATGGAGTAGTTGAAAATGGACTTGTAGTTGATCACATTGATGGAAATCCCAAAAATAATCGACTATCTAATCTGCAAGCTATTACACCTAGTCAGAATAATACACGTGGAAATACAGGAAGGTGTAAAAAGTTTGCAAGAAGAGCTATTAAATCCATAAATATACAGACAGGACAAGAAATAACTTTCCCATCAATTAATGCAGCTGCCAAATATTTTATCATACATTCACAATCAGTAAAACATGTAGCTGATCATATACAAAAATCAGCATATTCATTCAAATACGATCAGTCGATAATATTTGAATATATCTAACTCTGTCTTCCTAATAAATTGTATATAGTTTGACTCTATATTTTGCTATGGATACCTTCACCGTCGCTGCTCTCGGTGTCACTCTCACTTTTGACAGAATCAAATAACATAATCTTTCTCAGTTGCATTACACGATTATCCACGATCTTCTTTTTCTCGTATTCACGAGATAGTTCGGATCTAATATTTTCGATCGAACGTGCAAGAGGCGCAAATAGCTTTACCTGTTTGTCATTTACCACCGCCAAGGATTCTAACATAGACTGATAAATTGATTTTACAAATTTATAATTGGATTTATTGTCAATTTTTCTTTGTTTTAATATTTCATAATCACATAATAGTTTTTCAGGATCGAGATTATCAGATAGATTTATTCCGTTATGTTTTAATTTTTTAATAGCAGAAATAATATCATTAATGTTTTCTTGGTTCATTATATAATAATTATTTCTTTAAAATAAAAAATAATTGACATTCAAGTTTTTAACTTTTGACCTTGATGTTTGACCTAAAAATATCAAAAATAATCAGTAGCATCCTAAGCGGTTACCCGTCACTTGGTCTTTCATGGAGTCCTTTTTTGTATGATGATGTCTTTCTTATGACCGTTATTGGCACTCCATGTTCTGTTTCTATTTGGCTAGCATTCTTTCTGAATGTTTCCTTGTGGGGGTCTTTCAAATGAGGTAGAGAGCTCAGGCATGCTACTGATTATTTTAGGGAGCTCTGTATTGCGAATTCAATAACCCCCCCACCAAATCAAACCCCGGGGTAAGTGCAAAATGCACTCACCACGTTGTTTTACGTGATGAGGGGTTGAATTCGTTGGGGCTGAGCTCCCCAACCTTATATATAAAAATGGCATCGTTCCGAATACTGTCGACACTCCCCAGCCACAGGAATCGAACCACGGTCGTCAGTATCATAGTTCAACAACTATACCACTGAGCCATTTTCCGATTCATACATATAGACGTTTTAAAATTATTATGTAGTTAACCCAACACTGAATAAGCAGACAAATTACGTACGACCAATATACTGAATAAAATCACAATTATTGTACAACTGCAGCGTATATTTACTTAATTTACAAACATTATTTATATATACTGTATAAAATAATCGCACATTACATTCTCTGTAACAGTTATCGTTCGTTAAGGTCAAATACATGTGTTTTAGCTAAAAATAACTTTACGCACTCGTATAAACCGACATGAATTTAAGGTTATCAGAGTTAAAAGATGCATCAATATCCCTCTCTGTTACAAATTGATGCTTTACTAACAGCTAATCACCTACAGAAAAAGAAATAAGTCACTAAATAATTAACGAAAAACAAGAAGTATTTGTTGTCTGTAAATCGAACGTAGTAGTAAGGGAAATAATCGTTCAATTTACTCCGCAGAGAGAGAGATAGCTGAGTTATCTCGCTTTATTATATATACAATTACTTTAATCATAGAAATTGATTATTATTCATGTATTTACTAATCAACCCCTGATTATTTAATCGGACGTTCTACGAGCGTATATACAAATTAATATTAAGAGACTCTTGTCTTAGATCCAAAATGTTTCCTGCCTGGTCGGTGAGTTTGAAATTTATTCTTGTCAGAAATGGATTATGTACACGTAGATAAACTGGATTAATTGGTTCAGATACAATTAACCACCCGGGCGGATCTTTAGGACTAAATGTATATAGTATATACCCCTGTTGGGCCTGGTTAGACTTTGAAAGATCTACTTGATAGCTATCATCAATTACGTCACATACTAGATTGACCGCGATCGTAGATGTTATATTAACAATACCAGGTGAGATATGACGTCCGGCACCATGTGGATCATTATTATATTTAAGAATAGTTGGTGTAGGTATTAATTTTTTCCATGAATCACATATTCTTTTAAAGTGTTCATCAATAAGATCATTAACGGACTTCTTTAGCTCTTCAGAGTTAAATCCAGGAATTACAAATGTTGGTAGCTGTTCTTCTGTGATTCCATAATATTTAAGAAATACTGTTTTAAATAAACGTTTATAGCTTACTCGCTGAATAGGATCATCTTCATTAACTATATAAGTACTATGAAATCTATCTACCGGTACGTTTAATGTTTTTTCTCTATCAACGATAGTCTTATTTACATATTCTAAGTCTGATGCAACCTGATTCAAATGTTGTATTGCTTCAATTATCTGATTTTTTAAGTCATCGTTGTAGGAAGCGCTGATGCTGGAAAATAAATTTCTTAGATCATTAAGTACACGTCCGTGTTCAGATTTAATTGGTCTTGATTTTGAGTTAATTTCTTCAACATTAATTGTTGCTATTCTTGTTGTACCTTTACCCCGAACGAAATCTATATAATGAGTATCCTGTGCATAACCACGATAAGCATCCGGAGTCTCTATAAACGGATAAGTTTTTCGATATTCTGGAGGTTTTATAAATTTTTCAACATCTACGACGAAATCAGATCGTTGTGGTTCTGGTGGTCCTTGATAAACCGGTGGATCTTCAGGCCATCCTAATACTGATCTAATCAAACTTTGATAAATATCTACAGAGTAATCAGGGGAATTTATTTCAGTAACCGCAGATAGTGTTGGTTCGTAGACAGTAATTGCTATTTTTGATTCTTTTCCTGTAATAGATTTAATTCTGCGTTGGAACTCATCATTAATCTGCTCTATTTGATAACTGCCCGTTGGAATAGCAACTACTTGCCAATCAGGAGTTCCATCAGGCTTATTCTTATTAGCAAATACTAATGAATTATTTGGCTGTAGTCCACCAAATGGTTTTGATCTAATATTTGGCCAGCTATAATAAACCCGTAACTGTGCTAATGCTATCTCTTGTGCAGGAATTGATGTTGGAAAATTGACACTAAACTCAGGATTGGTCGAACTTAACGATATCATAGTAGTTTTTGACGGAGTCGTATTAGTGACGATCTGCTGAAGTAACTCCCTGTCTGTCATTATTATTATCATTATTATTTAATTCATTAAAATCATTAGCGATCACCTTAAAAGCGTCATCATAGGTTTTCATCATCATAGCAAATTCAGTATCGGATATTTCACCATCACTAACACACGAAGAAATATACAAAGATAGTTTAGAACATGCCTCTGCCACTGTATGTAATTTAATCATATAATCGTGCAATTTAGCATTTGTACAGGTATCTATCTCTTTGGCTATAATACCAAGAACACCAGCAATAGTCGTTGATGCTGAAACAATAATGGTTATAACAGCAGGTGCTGTCATCGTCAATGTTGATAATAATAATCCTGTTCCAGCAATAACAGCAGAAACCGAGTAAACAACTACATCGATGACAACTATACGCCTTTTGTATTTTTTTATTTTCGTGTTATAATAGTCGATAAAATTATTTAGTTTAGTGAGACGCTCACATACCTGATTGCATCTGTAACGTTGAACGTCAATGCGAGACTGAGGTTGATCCATTATACTAACAACGTCATTTAATTAAGTTTCAGCTACAAATTCTAGGCACCACCAGTAACGTCTCGGAGGCATTTCCGTTGATATCAGCGTAAAGATTTCTTTGATGTTCTTGGTTAGCATCACCAATAGAGTATTACGATATTCATTCGGTGATAATGAAGTTGCCGCAGTAATTTCCGAACCGTATATAGATAACCTGTATAACCCAGTTACTTCTGCGGTATGTTCGAGTGTGTTATTTTGTGGTGTCCATGTTGATGATCCTGATGCTACTGTATATACGATATTTTTAATTTGTCCGTGTGGAATTTTAATCAGATTAGTTTTTGAACAATATTAGGTATTCCACTGACAATGTCGTTGAGTTTCGTGTTAACGTCAGCTAGTTTTATTTCAACGGTTGGTTGTTCCCCAAAAAATTCTTTAATGGTTTTGTTTACATTTCTACGAAAATTTAAGAACGTTTCTACATGTTTAGAAAAAGTAGCACTAAGTGTAGTCATTTCATCACCGATTGTTTTTAACGAAGTTGAAATAGGAATGTTGCTATCGTCTACATATTTCTTCGTTGTAGCATCAAAATCATATTCCGGTGTTCTAAGATTATTAATGCCATTATTATTCATGTTGAGAAATGCACGCATTATGCCACCGTTGGCCAATACGTACTTAGATTCTTGATCGTCGACATATTTCTTTGTTGTGGCGTCCGCATCTGCGGTTGGGTTTCCAAGACCTGTAATTTTATTTTGATTCATGATAATGCTACCTGTAAATGAATCACCAGCTTTCTTAATATAATCGCTGACTGACGTACCGGAATCTTGTATTTTACCCTGATCAGTAAAAGTAACTATATTATTAACAGCCGCGGTGGGAACTCGTATAAGTACACCTGGTAGTTGTATATTACTAGCTTTTAATCGTCCTTGTTTATCCTGAAAAACAACTACTTCGTTTTGATCCACACTGGTTATATTTAATAAATCATCAATCTCATTTCTGAGCTGATCGAGAGTTGCGTATTTAGATAAATCAGCTTGCTGATGACCTTTACCACGAGAAGATCTTCCATAAATATCCACCATTATATTTACTAATGTCTGTTTAAATATGACGTCGTAGTATATTCATGTACAACTTTGTGGGGTGGTTTTGTTGATTTTGATATAGCATCAAGTAAGTTAAGTACTTCTCGACCACATATTGGTGGATCAGTTAATGTTTGTGTTGGTAACGTTGAATACCATATTGGAGTACTTTGATAGCCGCTAATATATTTTAAGAATTCTTTTGGTGGAGCTAGTCCATATGAATCAAAATAAATAATTCCACGTGGACCAATTGCATATCCGACCCAATGCGTGCCTGGACCAGAATTTTCATCGAGATTAATAATACCGGTTTCAATGTTATTTGGTTGTTTTGGTAATTGATCACGCATGAAAACTCCTCTAAAAATTTTTATTTTTAATTTTTTGGCAGCATCTAGTAAATCAAAATTGGACATAGGAGATATCAGTAAACTGTCCCTGGTAATCTTAGGCCTTCTCCGTACCATGAATGTGGAGTCCCTGGCAATCTTAAGCCCCTTCCCTTTTTTTTGGAGGGTTTTATTCCCTGACCCGTTGCTTTCTTTAATGCCATTCCAGCAGCGGTTCCAACAGCGCCTAATGCAGCTGCTTTTGCAACAGCTGGGGCTGCAGCGGCAATTAATGCTGGTATAGCAGCAAGAAGTGGAAATATACCACCCGTCTTAATTATATCTTTAATGGCAACCGCAGAAAGATTAAGTTTTATACCTTTATTTGATTTTTTGGCTTCATCGAAATGCCCGAGCTGACGTTCTGTAAGAGATAATTTATTTGAACCGCTCATCTGATCTTTCTTTAGCAATATTTTTAATCCACAGTTATTTTTGATGCTGATTGTATCCTTTTAATCTGACCAGGAGTCAGACTAACACTAACGTGATTATACGACATTATAATATTCATAAACGATCTAATTACATGTTTTCTACTGCGCATCAACGACTCTCATTCGTCCACCAGCACCTTCAAGTAACATCGATTTATCGCTGAGTATGACAGCAATTGCTCTGTAATTAGGAATATCTACAATATTTCTGTTAACACGAGCTCGAAAATGTATATCGACTACTGACTGTCTGGCTAAATCTAAATGTTCGAGCGAAAAGTAATAAATTGGATATAGGGTTGTAAAATCCAATTGTGATATTTGTAAACCAGTATCAATATTTTGATCACGATCCATGAACGTCATTAGACGATGATATCCACGTGCTACATGATTTTGTTCAAAATTCAGTAATATATCCTCGGATGGTTCTTGATGTCCATTTATTCTTAAAGAAACTTCGGAAACACCAAGATTATCAAATATCATAATACTACGTAGTTGATTATCCACCCGTGCAGCATCTTGAAATGCAATAAATATATGTCGTGGCGCAGAAACACCTTGCTGAGAAGCTATTTGCCATGTAAATAAACCATTAATATTACTCTGGATAGCATCTGTGGTCATTGTTAACCACGATAATGCTGATTTACCACCTTGATTCATAAAAGAGAGTAGATGTTCTTCTTTAGGTATTGTTGGAGTCATCACCGGCATCCATAATGAAAGTTTTGTCAGAATTACTCTACCAGCATCACCAGCGAGTCGCCATAATGCATCGTTGTCGGTTGCTTTTCGTACAAGTACAACTGTAGGCTTAGCTCCGAAAATGACTTTTCTGACATTTCTACAAAATCCAAATATATGTGATAGTGGAATCGCACATGAAAATGCTCTTCTTCCACCACGCAACATTGCTCGACGTGATCTAAATCCCAAGTTAAAATCTGGATCTACATTAATAATCATACTTTGTACATCAGCGTTGGCGTTTCTGGCAAAATTTCTTGGTTGTCCTATTTCATATTGTCGATACTCTGGAGAATTAGAAGTATCTTTTACAAACATCATCGACGGGCCAGCCGATCTTGAATAATCATCGCTGTATCTTGCAAGGCCTAATATCGTTGTAGCAACGTCAACGTCTTTCTGAATTGATTCAATATTTTTACCATCAATCATGTACGTAGCGCTATCAAATAACGCCATAATACCATTATTAACAAAACCGACACTAACATCGTCTCCATAAGCTACTGGTGCTGCAGGAGCAGCGTTATTTAAAATTTCACCTTCAACCTCAATAAAAGCCTCAGCGGGTAAGAAATACCTACTTGTATCCTGAACTTGCAGTTCAATTCGTCCACGCTGATCTGGAATTCGAGCGTCATAAGAATAATATTGATAATCACGCATAGACTCATCTTTAAGTACTGGTGCGTCCATGTCAAATGCTGGATCAGATATGCGCTTGAACATCTTTATTATAATTATTATCGTTTAAAACGAAGACCACTTCGGGAAGTGAGACCACTTCCTGCTATCAGACTAGCGGTTATATTTTTTTCTTTTTCTGACATTGGTACATCAGCCAACTCTGATAGTTTTTGATTAGCAACTTGATTTATTATTTTACTGACATTTGCAGGCATTACTTCAGTACTAGGTAATTTTACAGGTTGAGGTTTTCGTCGTATTAATCGTGCTAGTCTATCTTTGATCGCTGAAAATGCTTTACTAGCAACATTACCCATAGCACCAATACCTTTTTCACGAACAACATCAATAGCTTTCATACCCAGTTGCTTTGCGATCGGTATTGCTTTTGGGGCTATCCTTCTAAATAGACCCTGAACAACATCACCTAGTCCATCTCCGTAGGTTGTTTTTTATACTGGTAATCGTGAGTTTATTACCCTGACCATGGTTGGTCCACGTTGAGTACTATATACGATCATTTTATTATAGGAATTGTATTTAATTACGTACTTAGTCACTGTAGTAATCATCGGCAATTTCATTAATAAGAGACTGATAAACATCAACGTCCATGATACCGCCTGTAAATAACCGTCTGCAAATATCGGCCGCCTCATTAATTATTTCTGGAGAATTATTACCAGCTCGTTTCCCCCCGATGAGGATTTCTAGTCGATCAACGTCAGAGATAACGTTATTTGGACATAGAGTAAAATCACCTCCGATAGAGAAACCTTTTCCAGCAGAAAGTTTTTCTAAACCTGAATTCAGTTTTTCTTCATATTCTTCATATTCTGTTATTCTTTTTTGTAAATCTTCTATAGGAATCTTATATTTCTCCTTTGATAATCGTTCCATCAGATACTGTTTATATTCTATCACGTCCTCCAAATGTATCATTAATTCTTTCTTATCAGATTTATCAAGTAATTCTTTAATGAATTTTAGTTTTTCTTCATATTCTCTCTTTCTACCCTCTTCATAACGTTTAATTGTCTCCCGATCAAGAGAAGCAAATCCCTTTGGTCTTCCTATGCTCGGTTTAGTTAATATTGATCGTGATGGTGGTCGTGATGGTGGTGGTGGTCGTGATGGTGGTGGTGGTGGTGATGGTGGTGGTGATGGTGGTGGTTGTTGTTGTTCTTCAAGAATTTTCTGTGAGGCTGGCAACCAATATTTTGATCCTTTTACTTTTCGTCCTTTTGCTGCTTCCTCTGGTGTTGGTTGTAATGGCGGTGGTAATGATAATGATGGTTGTTGTGGTAGTGGTGGTGATCGTGGTGGAGTTTGTACACGTGGTAGTGATCGTGATTGTTGTTCTTCATAAAATCTTTCTCTTTCTTCTTCTTCTTCTTCTTCTTTATATTCTTTTAATTCTCTTTTAAATATTTCTCTCTGTTCACTATCCTCGATACCTTTACGAATAAAGTCCCTTTCATGTTCTTTAACATCATCCTCAAATTTTTTAAAATTATCTCGATGTTTACTGGTAATTTTGGTTATTTTGTTAACGTTTCGAAATATAAAAGCATTCCATTTATTTCTTGAAATATCAGAAGTATTCGGATCTAAAAAAAGATCACGAAAAGCATATCCTGTAGCAGCGACTCCAATAGGATTATTACTAGCGAATATAAGACCCCGTGCGGAAAGTTTGGTTACTGGATTTTTGACATATTTTCTTTTTGATTTTTCATGTTTTTCCGGTTTCTCAAAGAGAGCATTCAAATCACCTTCAATTAATTCTGGTATATCCCTCGGTGGCTGAGCAGCAGCTATTTCAACTGGAAGTCCACGTAAAATTCTTTTTGTTTGTTTTGTTCTTTCTGCTATTTTTCCAGTTGCTTCAGCAGTTTTCTCTAAAACAGGAAGAAGAGGTTTAGTTGTCTCTGTAATAGGTTTAAATAATTGTTTTGTATCCTCTTCAATTTCAACATGAGATTCTTGTCGTTGTTGTAATTGTCGTTTGACAGCATCACGAACAGGTAAATATTTTCTAATTGCCTCTAATCGCTCTCTTGCTAATCTAGCAGAATGAGGTTCTCCGATGACAACCATATTAATAATATTTATAATAATTGTTTAAATTACAGCAGCAGGGAGGGTGAACTCTACAACTTTGAGTGACCCACCGAGTAAACTAAACGCACTATAACATAAAAAACAAAAAAGTCAAAAATAAAATAACAAAAATGAGCTAACCCAAACGATTTATTATTCGTTTTTCAAACTATACGGTAATAATAAAAGTTAGGAGGTTCGGTTTAGCGTTATTGACCTTATTTTTCAGCCTCTGTAGGAACCTTTATTTTTGTAAAATAAGGTCTCGTACAAAGTGGTCTGTTCACCCTGCCTGCTGCTGAACCAGTGCCTTAAATTACGTACACCCTGGGTCCTCACCTTCGACTTACTACCATCTGCTTTGGGGGCGGACTCGTGGTCGTGGGGGATATGACGCAGGTGCATGGCATCTAGGCGATTGATATTTTACTAGCGACACAGCTTCGATTCCAGCTTGAAACAAATTTAACTCTTTATCCGGTTTGTTTTATAATGATCAGGAGGTCTTTCCTGGATGAAAGCAATATCCGGAAAGGTCTCTACAGGCTGAAATCGGCCTTAGGAAAGAAAACAATGGTGTGTATGGTAATTACAACAAGCATTAGCAGCTGTTTGACTGGCTTTGAAGTGTGATATCTGTATTAATTAGAGAAGAGTTAATAACTGGCCGTTACGTGAATGTGTCTGCTAAGAACAGATGCTTGTATGCACACGAAAATTCCATCCTAGTGATTTTGGGGAGGGGTGGAATAGTTGACAGGACATACAGTTTATGAGTGCATGTAAGATAATGGACGATGTAGCTCTGGGACATTGATATAATTCACCCACCATCTCTCTCTCTCTCTCTCTCTCTCTCTCTCTCTCTCTGACACAGCGTAGGAAAATAGCAAATCACGAAAGCAAAGTTTTCTTCAAGGGACAAACAAAGAACACGCACACACATCCACAAATAGTGGAATGCGTAGAACAATATTGTTTTTATATATATATATATATATATATATATATATATATATATATATATATATATATATATATATATATATATATATATATAGAGAGAGAGAGAGAGAGAGAGAGAGAGAGAGAGAGAATATGTTCTTCTCCTTCGTTGAATTCGGGCAAATTGCATCGTGTGCTACACACGTGAGATTTTCACGAATGGCGAAACCACGAGTTAAATGTATCGTTTCGATTCCACCTCAAGGTGAAATATATCCAAATATATCCAGAAATAATGAAGCAATAGAAATATTGTATTTTTATATGCCAAACCTGCTCCTTAATCACAAAATTAAAGAGTAAACCCACTCTTCACAATCCCCACCCGCCGTTTTCGAAACATCACCTCACTTTCAAGTTAAATCACAGACTGGTCATACAAAAATATCAAGGACCTAAGACAGCAATAGTGTTGGGATGGCCTAATCTGTTGCACTAAATTATAGTTTTGACACTTTCGTAAATTATTTAACTCAATGTCAGACCACCAACGAAGTCCAGATCAGCAAATTTATCACAGAAGGGATTCTTACATTGCTGTTGAAGAACAGAACAGAACAAAACTTTTATTAATGAAAGTCAATCCAAGGCCACACATAGGTGGCATACGAAAATATCACAAGTTCTACAATATAAATTCCATCAATGGTCAATATTTAGAAACAGGGCAAAAGTAAACATTCGGACATAATATAAGATCAGTTTTATTACATAAACATAAAATTGTTATTGCAGAATACTAAGGTAGTATAAGGGAATTAGTTTCATAGGTCGCGAAAAGCGTCGATTCAGATTTCTTTAGCAAAACATTTGTTCCAGTCCTAAAAGGTAATGCGGGTTTCGTTTAAATTATTCTAGCCGTAAAGTGCTCATTTTTCTTGCTGCAAATCTAACTAAGGTAAATTATGCTGTGCTTATGCATGAATTGAGTTGTCTTAGAAGTGAGCTCTGTTCTTTTCGAACCGAACAAAGGTGAATAATGCTGTATGCTTATGCATGAATTGTGTCTGAGAAGTAAGCTCTATTCTTTTAGGACTTTCAAAGATGTTTTATGTTGTTTACCTATGCATGAATTGTGTCTGAGAAATAAGCGCTTTTTTAGGACTTTTAAACATCATGCTTATGGATGAATTGTGTTGAGTTAGAAGTCAGCTCTATTAATTTAGGACTGATAATGATGCAAAGAAAGTTAACAAGGCACAAAATAAACTTGGGATAAAAAGAAAATAAAAGTCGAATTGGGTAAGGACTGTATACTTAACTAAACTTGAAATTATCAGAATATATATTTAACTGCATAGTAGTATCACGAGCTATATATTACGTCAAACAAATTGTTTTAGGCTGTTATGACGACCAACATTATTTCGTTGGTATCATAAATACAATTCCATATGATCACTATATGATCTAACCTTATTTAAAGTTTATTTCTTTTGCTTTGATTAAATATTTCACCTCATTTCATTACCATAAGACCAGATTGTTTTCAATGTTAGTACAATTGTCTATCAGAAACAATGCAGCATTTGTACCCTGGGCAGCAGGGTATTCAAGCTGAGTAAAAACTGCCCTGAAAACAACACGTCTGGCAATGGTTCCTTTTGGGGTTCCCGCTTAAACAGTGCCACCCTCCGTATTAAAAAGAAAAAGAAAACGATCTAACATAAGCAGCAGGGAGGGTGAACCCTACAAATTGAGTTTCGAGCAAGTTTGTCTAAAAATAAAGATTCACACGAAAAAAATTAAAAAGGAGGTCAATAACGTCAAACTGAAACCTCTAACTTATCGAGATTCTCTCCACAGTATCACTGCGGCGTTAGTTCGCGCTGTTACTTCGCCGTTGACTCCGTGTTTATAAAATTTTGTGAGTGATCGTTTATGTAATCGTGCGCGTCATTTTTGTTAGCCCACCCTCCCTGCTGCTGTAATTAAACCATTGCGTTATATCAATAATGATCGGTGAAGCTCACTCAGCAAGATTAGCTCGAGAGAGACAAGAAGTAATTAAGAAATATCTACCTGTCCACGATCACGTCAAACAACAATTACAAGAGCGTCAACAGACCCAAGAAGAATTTACAACATCTGCAGAACAATTATTTAAGCCTATTACTGAAACCACTAAAGGTATCGTTCCTGTGTTAGCGGAGACAGCGGAACAAACTAAAAAAATAGCGAAGCAAACTAAACAAACGAAAAGAATTCTACGAGAACTTCCCGCGGGGCTTTCAGCGTCCATAGCTGCGGCTCAGCCAACGGTGACGCAGTCGCCAGACACAGATCAAGCAGATGACGATGCTGAACAAGAACTAGAAACACGAGCTAGGATTAAATTATATGATAAATTTAATGAGGATTTCATTGACAGCATCGCAAAGTTTAACATAAATAAATTAGCTGAAACTGCTTTTTTATCTTATGATGAACGAAAAAAATTTCTAAAACCCGAGCATGCTGATGATAATGCAAGTCGCGAGCGATGGTACAAATGGATTTTTCGTTTACGTTTTAATGTTGATCAAGCTCGAAGTGACGACAAAAGATATGTTACTTACAATACAGCTATAAAAAATATGACGTTGGCTTTCCAGGAAATGCAACAACAACAACCATAAGAAGAAGAACAAAAGGAAACTTCAAGGGATAGATATTTTAAATCCTATATTATTGACGATATCAAAAAATCATCATCCCGTGCAATGCTTATTGCATCAAAATATGATGAACGAGGTAAATATTTAAAACCTGAATATATTGATAATATTGATGAATTTGATGATTGGGTTGCTGTTATATATCTCGTTAGTAGAAACAAAGAATCAATAGAAGAAGAAGAAGATGTCAATGATTTTTATAGGTTCAAACAAAATACAATAAAAGTAATGGAACAAAAAAACTAAAGAGAAAGAACCTAGCGAACCAGCTCAACCTCAAGGTTTCTTTGGTCGTGTTGCATCTTATTTTAAAGGCAAAACTGGAAGTGGTCTTACTCGAGGAAGTGGAACTTCCCAAAGTGGTCTTGTTACTTGTCCCGACAACATCCTTGCCGACATAGATAGATTAGAAATTTCGGTTGGTGGAAAACGTGCCGGTAATAATTCTCGCGAAATCATAAACGAAATCACATCTATTTGTCAACGATTATTTACTGGTGGTATCATGGACGCTAATGTGTATCGGTCTGTCATTGATGAAATTACCGATGATTACTAAAGCGACTAAAGTGCCAAGATCGCCCGATTAAGTCACTGATTAAACAGTTAGATATAATTATTATAATAGATGATAATACACACTAATCAACGTAGGCCAATCATGGTCAGGGTGGTTAATAGTCGATTACCCGTCTATGAAGCATTTTACGGAGATGGATTCGGTGATGTTGTTAGGGGTTTATTTTCCAGAATCGCCCCAAAAGCAGCACCGATTGCAAAGCAATTAGGCACGAAAGCCACAGATGTTGTTCGTGAAAAAGGTATTAAAACCGTCGGTGATGTTGTCGGTAAAGTATTTTCTACGATCCAAGATAGACTATCCCGATTAGCGCAACGAGTGAAGGGTGCTCTAACACGAAAGCGAGCGCCACCAGTGCTACCGTCGACCGCAGAGATGCCTGCGCGTGTTAGTAAAATAATAAATGACGCAGCAAACGAGAAACTAGCAGCAATGACGCTGTCATCGGCTTTACCGTCAACGACCGATGAGGAAAAAAATATAGCAGCAAGTTTGATAGCGGGAAGTAGTCTTCGTATTAGACGATGATCAATAACATAACATGTTTAAAAGCGAGTCTGATCCCGCATTTGACATGGAAGAGCCAATTCTCAAAGATGAATCTAAACGTGATTTTCAATTTTATTCTTACGATGCGCGAATGCCAGATCAGCGTGGACGAATTGAATTACAGGTTCAAGATACGAGTAGATATTTCTATCCCGCGGAGGCATTTATAGAAGTTGAAGGTAAAATCGTAAAAGCGGATAATACCGAATACGACAACGATGTTGGTTTTGGTTTTGTCAACAACGGTATCATGGCGTTGTTTGACAGTGCCACGTACGCCATCGGCGGAAGAAACATTGAATCTATTCAGAAAGATGTCGACGTTGCCACGACAATACTTGGCCTTGCGCGATACAGCGATGATTATTCAAGATCAGCTGGTCCATCTATGATGTTTTTCAAGGATACTTCTGATCATCCGAGTCACAAAAATGTAACCATCGGCAACGTAAGAAATGCCGCAGGAACCGCAGAAACTTCCGCAGTAATATCCATGAACGCCAATTTTAACCTCGGATTTGCATCGCGGAAAGCAATGCTCAAGGACAGAATGTTTTCTTGCGCGATTCCGTTGTCGCACATCTTTGGATCTTGTAGGGGCGTCAGAAAGGTCATTTTCGGAGCCAAACATACAGTTGTACTTGTACGAAAAGCAACCGACGATGATGCATTATGGCACGTTGAAGGGGCTGACGCAGGTGCAACTGCGGCACTTCATAGTAAAGTAATGTTAACAAAACTTTCATTGTGGATGCCAGTAATGACTCCCGCGATGACCGTCGAAGATCGGTTACTCACTTTTATGAGCGGCGGCGGTAAATCAATGTTGTCATGGTTGACGACGACCACGGATGCCATCCAAAGTGCCGTCAATGGTTTATTTACGTGGCAAATAGCATCATAACAGGGCGTCTTTGCACCGCGACATATATTCGTTGCTTTCCAAAGTACTGAACGATTAAACTCACAAATACGTTCCGCGATGATATTTGATAAACTTGGTGTCAGTGAGGTGTCGCTGCGAATAAATGGACATCAAGAACCCTCCGAGGATATTTTGTTGAATTTTGAGCTAAATCATGTCGCACGCGCGTATCATCGATTGATGTCGTTTATGGGGCGTAATCAAAATGTTGATACTGGTTTACAAATATCACAGCTAGATTTTATAACGTTATATCCGATTAATTTTTTTCCCTGGAACATTTGGATTTGTTTAGACAGTCCGTCGTTGACATACATTTTCGAACTCGCAATAACAGAAATATCGTAGATATACCCACGTACAGAGCAATCGCCGTTATATTATCCGATAAAGCAATGTTACTCGAAGGTGCTGCTGGTCGCATGAGGGTCGTTGATGCTCCCATAGAGAATATGCAAGCGCTGATTTAAATCAGTATTTAGAAATCAAATATATATCATAAATGTCATATCATCATGTTAGTGTCAGTCTGACCCCGGGTCAGATTAAACGATTACAGTCACCGTTAGCATCACGATGCGGAACAAAAATAACATTAAAACACGATCAAATGTCCGGTGCAAATAAATTATCGTTGACCGAACGTCAATTTAAAAAATTTAACGATGCTAAACACGCCAGCAAAGGAATATGATTAAGTCTTCCCGTGGGTGCCATCAAGGATTCTATTAAAACCGGCGGAATATTTCCGTTTCTCGCGGCGTTATCCGCGTTGATAGCGGCGGCGGCCCCCACGGTCGCAAAAGCAGCTGCGTTAGGCACTGTTGGAGCTGCCGCTGGAAGGTTATTTAATAAAGCGACAGGTGGATCCGTATTTAAAAAGAGAAGACGACGAGTCGGACGCGGATTAAGACTTCCAGGATCTCGACCAAATTACGGGAGCGGATTTCCAGGAACACTACCAAATTACAGACAAAGACGCCCATTAACACCACAACTTCACAAAAAAAATTTAGAAGTGATATCTCGAACCCAAACAGGATCCGGATTAAGAATTCCAGGGACTCAACGATGACGTCGTCAACGATAGTTCCACTATCGAATTTTGATTTACTCGATGCAGCTGCGCGGTTGCGTATAAAGAATTTTAGAGGTGTTTTTATGCGTGATCAATTGCCAAAAAATCCAAATCTGTCAGAAACAGGTATTATTAATCTCGATAAAGGCTCTGGTCGTGGCACTCACTGGGTTGCATATGTAATTGATCCACGTGGAATTATTTATTTCGATTCGTATGGGTTGGCGCCACCAAAAGAATTTTTAAAATACGTCGACAGATTTCAAAATATTCCAATCTGGTACTCAACGCTACCAACACAAACATTAACGGATCCACCAATATGTGGCCGTGAAGCACTAGCAGTACTTGATGCTGTATCAAGATCAACGAAACCACCTCATAAAGTTGTACACGAATATACATTAAATAATCGCTAATCATATAATGGTAGATATTTACGGACGATCAGCTAAAACCAAACCTCAACAAGAACCATCCGAAGACTTACTCAAGCGAGTAACACGGCAGATCAATGATGAATTATCTGACATGCTCAATCTTGCCAATGTCGACGAAAACGAACTTGTTGTATTTCAAAACCGCGAAGAAAAATTGAAGACGAGTAATATTTCCATCAACGATATCATTGTGCGTAATCGCTCGTCTCGAGTAGGCCTCATTGCCGTGTACGACAGCGAGGGCAAACTTGTTCCTAGTGTCGTTACTCCATCGTCGATCCGAGATAGTATAAGTGAACGATTGTTAAAAACCGGTGATATAATGAACGGTGTCATTAACATGAGCAACAACAAAATTATTAGCGTAGGTGAACCGACGGATAATTTCGACGCTGCAACGAAGAAATATGTAGACGATAAGGAAATTCCTGTCACAACATCGTTAACTACAATCAGTGATGGAATGGCCGCATTTAGAACTGATTTTTCTAATCATCTAAACACGTTCATAAATTTTCGTAGAAACTTGAACAGAATAAATGAAGATTTTTTTGGAAAACCAGCAATTGTTGATATTAAACTCGCCGACATAAACACGAAACTCAGCGATATTCTCAGTGGAATTCCTAATATGGTTCAAAAACTAATCTGATTAAAATTCCTCACGCAGCCACTAATATCGCCGTCAACAATATCGTGTACACGGTATCATCAGGATCATCAACGTGGACACCGCAAAATAACACTATTAAACATACCGCAGAAGTAACCGGTGTGTACAGGTTGTCCGTGTTCAGTTCTGCAAAATTTATAATATTTACTACATTTTCATGGCGCTATTCAACCGATAATTTTTTCTGGGACTGTATCTGTAGTGTTAAATAAAGATACCGAAGAAACGTTTATGCTGGTATCAGATGATAAAAAATTAACCTCGGCGCCTTACTGGTGGTGCATAGAATTTGTAGCTGAAACACCACCTATAGCCTAAAGGACAACGTCTTAGACAACAGCAATTAAGTATAATGATAGACGTTGACGTTGATTGCGCACACAGATACAGATACGATCAAGCAATAACATGGCAAAATAAATTTAAAACAATCATCGATAATTATACAGCAAAAATAAAGAAATATCGTAGACGCACAACCGTCGCTGATATTATGGTTTATTCGGTTTCTACGCTAGTTGCTGGAACCGGCGTAGTGTTATCAACGCTGACGATGACGGCGCCGATCGTTGTAACAATCATTGTTTCATCGTCAACGTCGATCGCTGGAATATTTAATATTATCGCGAAAAAGATAAATACGTGCACGAATGAAAAATTAAACGAGTACACGATGAAATTACACACAGCAACGACCGCATATTCTAAATTGTCATCGTTGATTTCTTCGTCACTTAATGATGGAATAATATCCGATGAAGAATTCAGTATCGCAATAAAGATCTACAATGAAGTATTCGACGACAACGTCGTTAATGAAAAAATTCATGAACAGGATTTAAAGCAATAATAGTATAATAATGTCAACGTCAGTGACTGTGTCACAGGATCAGCGATCGCAACAATTACTACAACAGATAGTCATTAATACTGCTCCGGTAAGAACCTCGATGATATCAGCGAGTTCAACTTCGCCTGAATTCAGTATTAATTTTCCAACTGCAATACCACCATCCGAGATAGGTCTAGCGCAATTACGGGTTTATTATAGTTGGCCCAACGTTAGGTCAAAATCGTTTGGTGGACTACAACCGAATAATTCATTAGTATTTGCAAATAAAAACAAAGATGATGGAACTCCTGATTGGCAAGTAGTTAGTATTCCAACGGGAAGTTATCAAATAGAACAGATCAATGAAGAATTCCAACGCAGAATTAAATCTATCACAGAAAAAGAATCAAAGATTGCCATTACCGTCCACGAGCCAACGTTGTCTTCGGCGATCGAAATATTATCGCTGGACTACGCCGTGGATATATATCAGTCTTCGATTAGATCAGTGTTGGGATGGACAGATATTCAACCAACATATGAAGGTCCGCCACAACCACGTCTAGATGAGTTTTTGACGACGGAGCAAAAATTTACAAAAACACCTGAATACAGAAATGATTATCCATGGAACGTTGATGAATATTTTATCGCCGATGATGGACAAAAAATATTTTTATTACCAGATCTTTATCGGATACAAGTTAGAGGCGAATCGGGTCAAAGTATTGGTTATCATAAAACTATTTTTTATTTTGAACAGATCATAGATGAATTTGATAGAATTCATAAATATGTAAAAACTTTAATTATTGATTTAACAAAAAATTACAACGAAGACGTCAAAAAAAAAAAATATCATTGATTCAATGAAGCATCTAAACGCAGTAATATCTGACTATACACATATGATAGATGTGGTAGATGAAAACGCTAAATTTACTGAAAAAGTATTTATTACAAAATATGGTATTGATGAATTTATAGCACCACGTTTCGATATAAAAGAATATTTAAAAGATAATAAAAAAGAATACCGTGATTATAATATTATTCCAAAAATCGAACTTAACATCGCAGATATGTTTTCCGCGATCCTTGAGTCGTGGAGAAAAGTAACTCCACCACCAAATATTCTCCGATACAATAATAATCCATACAACGAAGGCCGTCATGTCTCACCGGGTATCGTCAATATCACATCAACGATCGCGGTAAATCTAGTATGTGACGTCGTCGACGGCAGTTATCAAGTGGACACTGATAAATCCAATCAGGCCCAACAAGGATATATTCTCTACTCGTTTACCCCTCACGTTCCTCCAGGTTATTTGATTGTATCAGAACCAATAAACGTTGTTTATCTGCGATGTCATAGTCGTCTTTTATCACAGATACATTTCAAACTTACTGACCAATCTGGCCACTTGCTCGATCTTAGGTCGGAGTAGCTGCTATATAAACCTATATATGAGATCTTAAGATCTTACGTTCGTAATGACTTCGTCATCAACGTCATCGTAATGACTTCGTCATCGTAGTCCGTGATTACATCACGGCGGAAAATACCAAGCAAAAAAAAAAAATATCAAATAATTAATTTTTTTTACCCCGTGGTTTTATCCTTGACCTTGTCAGTGACTGTGTCGCCGGGATCAGAAATGAATTATTCTCATACAACACTATTGGTTTCATTGTCACACGTGACTTCGTCATTGATGACTTCGTCATCATGGTCAGAGTCACACTCGTCTCTATCTTTAGCCAGTAATTATTCCACGTCCTTGTCCATCAACTCCGTCATCGCCATGATATCTTTCAGTTGTTTTATACGAGCATGTACGAGCCTTTTCGTTTCGTATTCGTGAGGTAATTCTAACCTAACCCGCTCGATTGCCCGTGATAACGGCACAAATAATTTCACCTGCGTATCCGTGATTGCTGCCAGCGATCGTAACATTGCCTGTTGGATCAACTTTATGAATCTATAATCGGAGGGCAAGGTATATATATTTTCTGATCTCCGAAATTGTAATGATTCAAAATCGTTCATTATTTTTTCAGGATCAAGCTGGTCGGATATTTTTACGCCGCTGTGTTGTAATTTCTTAATAGCAGAAATAATTGATGTGATGTTTTCGTGATTCATTATTTTATATATTATAAATTATTTGTTTAAATAAAAATATATTTCTGAATAAATATATTTTTGAATTAATGTGAATAAAAAATATTTCTGAATTAATCAGAATAAAAAAGCAAAAGGAAGTATCTGCCGAGCAGGTTGATGACGTCGGATATGTAATTGTTGGATTGCGGGGTAATAAAAACACCCCCTAAGTGAACCCCGGCGCTTTGAGGTTCAGGGGTGCCAGGCGAATTATACACCTGGAATTAGTTGGGGTTTTTTTTTACAATCTCATATCTCGTCATCAACTGTGTTAGTAAATGCGTTGGATCGATATTATTATGGTATATTCCGCCTACTGCATAACTGCGTAGATTCATTTAGTAGAGTGTCGTCTGCTGCGATTTATATGTGTACAATATAATATCACAGCTGAGGCTTTTATGTTCTGTTTGAGGATATATTTTCTGCAATTAATACTTCCACAACGTTGAGATGTTTGGACTGGAGAGATATTTAAGTATTACGATTAGACTATAGTACCACAATCACTCTATCAACGATGACGGATTCTTAACACTGAATATGTATAAGCAATGACAAAAAAAAGAGGGACAACTACTTGATTGCTCTATCAACGATGACGGATTTATCTCGCTTTATTATACATACCGGAACGTGATTCTTTGATCGTATTTAACTGAATATGCTGATCTGGCAATATTATTTGCAGCACGATATATTGAAGCACGGCAAATACCAAAATATTTCCCAGCCGCATATATTGATGGAAAAATTATTTCTTCATTTGTTTTTTGTGTTTGTGGATATAACCGACCTAGGAGTCTTATCATTATAACCAGCTCTTGCGAATTTTAAATTCTGACTTTGTGTAACAACCCGGAGGTTAGATAAATTATTATCTTTTGGGTCTGAATTAATGTGATCAATTACAAGCCCGTCTTCGATAACCCCATGAAAACATTCGAACACGAACCTATGTGCGTGATATTTTTCTTTTCCAACACTAAACATGATATACCCAGTATTAGTAACAACACCGACTGGTTTTTTTCGTTGACAGTGTCTAATGACACCATCACGAGATGCTTCATAATTTTTAATGATGGGATGTTTCACAAATTCCTTTTGCTCCATTTATATATATAATACTATTTCTCTAAATGATAATTTTGAAATCTGGCCAGATAGTCTTCAGCGGTTTTTAACGGAGATTCACCTGACAACTTCTTCTCATAATATCGTTTTAGCTCTCTGTATCTTTTACCACCACACGCTACACACAACCGCGTTTCTCCTCTGACTCCAACACCGCATCGTAAACACGGTTTCGGTCCTACACTCCCTCTACGATAGCTTTGCATATGTTGGCCACAAAATTCATTTACGCATGATTTAGTACAAGGAGTTGAAAATCCAATCATAAGCCATCGGCATCGGTTGTTTGTTTGAATCATTATATATATAATTAAAGTTTAATTAAACATATATTTGTCTTAAATATAGTATGGAGGAATTTAAGAGATTATCCACAATTGAACCTTCCACCGCAAGATTTGATCTTGACAAATTACCAAAATCTAAATTTAATTTTTGGATGCAAGATCTGGCTTTGATAAATAGTGATATAACCGATCGTATCCGTGAAGGTAAAAAAGAATTTCGCAACGATGGTGCGGCTCATACTTGGTCGACATTCAGGATTATGAACGACACCAGCGGTGTTGTTGTCGATGCTAGAATGAGCGACGAACGAGGTAAAAATATTATTAACTCTCTCGACAATCAGCGATACATTATTTTAGTAAAATTTATTGTGCAGACAGATGATGACACTTGGATTATTCGTTATAAACGTGAACCTGTACGGCTTCATACTGGAAATACTACTGTTACATTAAATAAACAATCCAAGCCAGGTGTGCTAACCGGTATTGATAAACCATATTATGAACGAGCTTATCTTGTCACGGCAGTTATATATGCAATATATCCGCTAAATAATAAACCAAACATTGGGAATCTCAAACCAATGAAAATTTCAAGAATAAATTGTGTAGCTGAACGTGTCATGGAACATTTCTCAAAAGCAATACGCGGAAATGGTTTAACTGATCTAAGACGTATAAAAATAGATGAGTGGGCAGAAACAGTTAGTTAGAGGTACCGGAGCATCTATCAGCGACGTTGCTAAGCTAGAAAGAAATTGAGATTTCCAATAACAGTAAAAACACTAACCGGAGAAATTTTGTACGAACCGAAATATATTTAAAAAATGGAAACCCTATAACAATCATTGATCATAACGCACATGCATGGACTGATGCTGTAACAATATTTCCACGAGATAGGACAGTTAAATTTTATGACAATTATATATTTGATGCTATCAGTAATATCAGTAAGAGCGACCCTTTATCTGTTTGGTTATTTCAGAGTTCAGATTCCGCATATTACGATCAGTTTGTAAAACCTAACGGAGAGATTTACCGTAGAGAATATCTCCATGAAGAAATGAAGAATCTTACATTGAAATATAATTCTGATGATGTTGAAGTTGAAAGATTATTGAATAATTGTTTTACAGTTCCATCAGTTGCTGTTCACTTCGCTCAGGAGAAAAATTCATGGAAACCAACACGATCAGAATTCCTTGAAGATGTTCAGAAAAGTTGTGTCGAATATGGACATGTCGGTTTATGGAATACCCGATACGATCATTGTAAAATTATATCCGTTGATATGGTTGCGTGTTATCCTGGAAGTTTTCTTGGATACGGAGACTGTTCTGAATATTTCAAAAGATTCGGACATCCCACACATGAAATGACAAGAGTTGCGATAAATGGACCATTACCTGATTTTGATTTAACTGGATTTGCTTGTGTAAAATCATTTAAGTTTCGTAGGAATCTTCATCCGATCATTTATGCGTGGTTTGGTAGACATTTCTCAGAAAAATATTGGGTTCCAACGGTGCTATTACGATACACGCTTGATGCGGGAATCTTAGTGTCGTTGAGGGTAAGTGAATCTATTATATCAGATCATTCGCAGAAACAAGTTTGGCTACCACAACAAAAGAAACATTCACCACTGACAGAGTCAGGCGAAGATTGGGATAAAATTGATTATGAAAATAAAGTTGCAAAAGATCTCGGCAGAAAAATAATCGGTAAATTTACTCAAGGTGGTTCGTATGATCATAAAAGACATTGTACAAGATTAATCATGGATGATACTGAGTTGGATTTTATAATTACTGATACAACGAACAAAGGAACATTTATAAGCAGAAATAATGCTTATTTGTCAGACGGAACCAAACTAGGTACAACAGTAAGTCATATCGATGGTGAGTCACCACAATTTACTCATTTAAGATCTTCTGTGCTCGCGTACGTTTCTATAAATTTATTATCGATGATAAATAGATTTCCTTGTTACGCTGTCAGAGTTGCTACGGATTCGTTTTATATACACAACGCGTACGTGGATTTGGTAAAACCGTTACACGGTAGCGGCGAATGGGGATCATAGCAAATAAAACAAGAAAGTATAATTGACTATTTTGAAACAGCAGATGTTGATATCGCGGAGACATATTACGGTAATGACAATCAAACACCAGTATCAACATCCCCATGTGTGTTTGATCCCGTGGCTAGACATAAAACCATTTATCTCAATGGACCTGGAGGATCCGGTAAAACAACACGTGCGATTGAATTATTTCGGAGTTTAGATATGATTGTGTTGACACCTACACATAGACTAGCAAGGGAAATAAAACAACGAGGAGTAAAATCGTGTACATACCATAGTTTCTTCAGATGGTGTGGAGATACGTGGACACCTGAGCGAATGGGTGAGGAATATATTCCCAAAATCATCATCTGGGATGAGATTTGAACACTATCATTAGAAACATTAAAAATATTTCTTGATTGGTTATTAACGAAAAATACTGCTGTGATTATGTGTGGCGATCATGGTCAACCACCACCTTTCGTTGGGCAGTCTCCGCACGAGTGGATAAAAACTTTTGTGGATTATTATGAGGAAATAAATGATGATCATAGAGCTATTGATGAACCTCTGAAAGAATTTAAAAGATTAATCAGACTACAGCCAGATAAAATACAATGTGAGATAATGCGTGAAATAATTCCGGAAACTCCTGTAAACGAATTTTAGAATTTATGGAGACCAAATGATTTAATAGTTGCAAGTAGAAAAATAGTTCGTGATGAATTCCAAAGAGAAATTATTTCTGTTACACAAGGAAAGATTTCCAACGTTTCCTGTACCATTATGTTATCGCCCAGCGGATACTCGACGACAAAATATTGAAGTTGAAATTCCAGGAACAAATGAAAAACAAAATCTTGTATTGAATGATATTGTTTTGGTTGATGTTAATGTTGTTGAGAGGGCGTTGAGTATGAATAACTCACCGTGGAAATTGGGATACGCCATAACGATTCACTCGTCACAAGGACTAACTATTACTGATACAAATATCTGGATTGTCGACGATAGAATCGAGTGGTCAAATTTAGTTTATCTCGCAGTGTCTCGAGTCAGAAGAATATCTCAACTATACAGAGTTGTCATAGACTCCACAGAAAATAATAATCAAACTGTTAGTGACACTGAAGTTATTAGCGTAATAAGAAAAAAAATTATCCAGTTATAAATTATGTGATAAAAAAACTAATCGTGATTTTGATATTAACAATAAATTAATTATAACACTTAAACAACGACAGAATAATCATTGTGCAAGTTGTAACTGTAATATGCTATGGGAATATTCTTGTAATAATCCAAAACAATTTACCTTGGATAGAATTAATAGTGATCTTGGTCATACACGTGATAATGTGATGCTGACCTGTCTTGAATGCAATCGACGCAGGGGGTCCAATTTGCAAAAGTGAACGCGGTGGTAATTGTGTGTCCTCAGGAATTACTTGTAATTGTTCACGTACAAATCCACGCTGAGGAGCAGTTGAATCCAGTCTGTAGATGGCGGGTCTACCCGTGGATCTAACCACGCTAGAAATTTTATGTGTGGTCACACTCCAGATAGGATCAGTTGCTCTTTTTTACCACCTTCAAGTTCACCAGGTTCATATGAATACCTGACGGTCACATTACCTAACACTGGCTGTTTTGAAAAGTCACGTTGTTGTCCGTAGCCATCGCTACGGGGTATATATTTCTTTGTAATTGCATTAACAGGTCTCATAGAAGTTGCACGAGTAATTTCATTATTTAACGCAGCTATCACACTTGGTAATCTTTCAACCCATTCGCGAGATCTTGTATCTGCCTGAATTATTTCCTTCTCATACTGGTATCCAAATAACCGCTAAGCGAGTGTTTGATTAAATCTTTCAACGATTGTCTGATCACGACGAATTGCGATGTGTCCTCGTCTGATTTTGACATTATGCTTTTTCATCAGCGATGATGCTGCACCAAGAAATTCTTTGCCAGGATCAACCTGTAGCAACTGTGGCCATCGTAGACCACCTTGTGGTCCGGATCTTCTTTGATAAGTTCGTTCAAACGCAGATGCAACTTCAGTTGCTGTCTTTGTTGATAGTGGCTCCGCTTCTTTATATCTACTTGCAACGTCAACGACAGTTAACGCGTATTTGCATGTGCGTGATTTACGTCCACGTGTTTTAATAGTATCGTGCGGTAAAAACAAAATATCCGCTTGATGAACTTTATTGGGAACGCTGACATCAAAATACGCGTACTGAATTTTTTAGGTGGACGTAAATAGATTTGCGATATTGCTTGTCGTGCTAACCACGCTGCAGCAACAGCACGTGAGACTTTTGCCGCTTCAGCAAGTTTACTAATCGCTGCTTTGCCCTTCCAATATCCTCTTGGGGAATAATAAATGGACTCCATTATAATAGTTATATAATTAATTACCCAGCTCCTAACATTATTTTACCTTTCATACCAGTTTTACTAAGATAGCAGCTAATTTTTCTCGAAGTGATTTATTTTTTACAGCGTTTATGGCATGAATTAATTTTATATCGGCGAGATGTCGCTGTTGTAAATCTTTATCTCGATAAGCAATATCGTGAACGTAACATGCTTGATCGATTCCATTTACGGGATATTCTCCAGGCCGAGGTTGATCTTGATTGTCAAGACGAATATCTAAACGAGTTTCTGGCCCACAATAATTATAACCCGGTAAGTGTTTTTCCCCGGGATATTTCGCCCATGGTAATCCTGGTAATTTTCCCAACGAAGCGGTGATATTATCTCCCGTCGCTGTACTTGAAATAAATTTATATTTTTTTGTGCCACACTTTTCACATTTACCTGTCAGTGCACGCTTTATATTTTTTGTTAATATTGTTGTTAATCCAGTGGTGGACGTGGCTGCCCTGCATCGAACACAATATAAATTCATATTATTTATTATTATGGATATAATTGACTTTTCGGCGACACGAAAACAAGAGCCAGTTAAGCATCACCCAGCACTACCGAATTCTATCAGAATGATAATAATAGGTCCATCTGGATCAGGTAAGACGCAATTATTACTTAATCTGATAATGAGATGGCTGAAATGGGATAAATTATATTTAGTAGCACCATCTGTAGATGATCAGCGATGTTATGAAGTACTTAATGATTTTAATGAAAATGCAAAATTGTTAAATGAAGACAGTGACGTTATTGATTTTATCACTGATATTGATGAAGCGCCATCTGTAGATGATCTGGATGGAAGTATTAATAATTTAGTAGTATACGATGATGTTATGCTGGACAAACAATCAAATCCTGCCCGGATATTTTCTCGAGGTAGACATAAAAATACAGATGTGATTTATGTTACACAGCGTTATACACAAATACCTAAAGTAATCAGAGATAATTGTAATATTTTGGTTGTGTTTAACGGAGTTGATAATCATACGCTGCAAAATATTTATTATACTTGGTGTTCAGGGGACATGGATATGATTAAGTTCAAACATTTTTTTCAAAAGCACAAGCTAGCCCGTTTGGTTTTATAACAATAAATTTACATGATCCGAGGTCAAGATATCGTAACGGACTTGATACAATATTTGGATAAAAACCACAGCAGCAGGGAGGGTGGGCTAACAAAAATGACGCGCACGATTACATAAACGATCACTCACAAAATTTTATAAACACGGAGTCAACGGCGAAGTAACAGCGCGAACTAACGCCGCAGTGATACTGTGGAGAGAATCTCGATAAGTTAGAGGTTTCAGTTTGACGTTATTGACCTCCTTTTTAATTTTTTCGTGTGAATCTTTATTTTTAGACAAACTTGCTCGAAACCCAATTTGTAGGGTTCACCGTCCCTGCTGCTACATAGCACTTGCTCGGTCGATCGATCGATTGCAAGATCCCGTGTTGGGTAGTTTGAGATTGTCTAGTTATGGCCCTTTGTACCACCACTGTACAATATTTTAAATTGTAAAATTTTATATCAGCAATAGAGCAAGAAATATAATTACTGAAATTAATTTTATTAATTTTGTAAGCCAAATATATAAATGAAGAACATAAAAGCTGATAATAAAGGAGGATATACATTTTTTAACTACAAAATACACCTGTATTGTTATTTTGATTAGTTTTCTGTAAACATTAAATAAAACTATATAAGGAGAACTTTTCGTTGACATAATATGGCGAGCTTGGATAGTAATGGTTTTCAAGTTGGGAATAAGATTAATAACAACAACTGAAACAGAAGCAAGGAAGATCCCAGCATCCTTTTATGTAATGGGATTTAAACTGCAAACGTGGTATAAGGGTTGTCAATACCATAGATCGTGCTTTAAATGTGGCAAAATAGGGCATCTCCAAAGAGATTGCCAAGAAACAAATGGAATGCAAAATAGTTATGCAGCCGTGGTAGCAGGAGAAAAAGGGAAAAAAGAACAGATAGAAACCTCCTTACTAGAGATGGAAGGAATGGAAAAAGAAATGGGAAAAGAGGAAGGAGAAATCCAAAAAGAAATTAATGAAGAAACAGTACCAAAACAGATAGGAGCAGAAGCAAACCTATCGGCAGACACGTGTAATTCCACGATAAATACAACCGAAGAATCTGAAAAATGGTTAGACGCGAGCCAGACAAGCTCCGCAGAAAAGAAAAAGGCCAAGGAGATTGCAGAAGTTAAAAGAACAGGAAAAAGACAAACAGAAAGAAGGGAAAAAAGAAACCAATTTTGGAATGGAGAAACAAACTGTAGAAGAGACCATAATAATGGAGTCGCCACCAAAAGGGGGATCAGGAAAAGAATCCGTAACACTAATTCTAGTGCAGAAGAGAAAAAGATCAGCATCAACTCCAAGGACTCCATCAGAGCCGGAGGTAGTCGAAATGATAAAGGAAGCAAGAGAATCCCACAGAGCCATATCGCTTAACAGGGAACAACAGAGGGATCCCCAGAGGAGACCCTTGACAATACAGGAATATAAGGCCAAAAGGATTGCTCACTAGGAAATTTTAAATTCTGTTTAAATAACATTTTATACATAATAAAACAATGAACCAACTACAGCCAAGATGGAGGGATTAAACCTCAAAATCTTGACTGTTAATATAAATGGATTTAAAAATAAAGAAAAGAAAGTTATAGATTATGCCAAGTTATACGATATTATTTTTATTCAGGAGACACATGGTCTAACCGAACGAGATGTGAAATTACTGGAAGAAGAGCTAAACGCCTTAGTAATCACAAACAACTATCCAGGAATAAAAAGAGCTGGAGTGGCAACAATAGTTCGGAAAGAGGCCATAGGCTTAAGCTTTGAAGAGATAAAGACAAACACTGATTTTCAAGGCAGATTAGCACATATTAAATTGAATAATTGGAACTTTTTAAACATATATGTAACAACAGGAGGCATCTCGCCAACTAAAATAGAATTTATAAAAAAAATCACAAACTATATGCAACAGCTTAAAGAACCTTGTATCATAGGAGGGGATTTTAATTGGATTTTAAAAGAAGAAGATAAAACTGAAAAACTCTCGGAATCGGACAAAGTATTAAGGAAATGGGTACAAATTTTCATTACAACCAACAACCTAATAGATGCTTTTAGATGGAAAAATGACAATATTAGAAAATATACCTATACATATAAGGAAAATAAAGGAAGTAGACTGGATACTTTTTATATTTCGGATAGCCAAATCGCAATGGTTATAAAATGCAATATTAGAGATGATAGGATAGCTGACCATAATCTGGTAGAATTAGAATTAGAATTGGGGAACAGAAATAAATGGGGGTACAGGATATGGAAATTTAACAATTCTCATCTAGAAAACAAAATCTATATAGAAACTGTCAAAATATTTATAAATAGATTTAAACAAATAGAAACAAATAGAAACAGGAGACATATTGACAGATTGGGAAAATTTTAAAAAAGAAATAAAAGATCTGACAAAATACTACAGTAAAATAGAAAGGAAAAGAGAAATTTGGGTACAAAAATGCTTTGCAGAAATACAGGAAAAAAAACATGCCACACACAAAAGAAGACAAACAGATAATCAAATTATGGGAAGATTTGGAAAAGAAAAAACTAAATAGTGTTAAAATTAGAGCGGGGAAATTTAATAACCTATATAACAAAGGAAGGGGACTATACAAAAGAATAGAATTAAAATGGGGGAAACAAAAAAAGATAGAGGAATTGGAATTGGAAGGGGAAATTGTCAAAGATAAGCAAAAAATCCTTAAAGGAATCAAGGAATATTATACTAACATATTTACAACACAAAAAATAGAAATAGGGAATATAAAGAAATATGTGCAAGAAACTAGATATAAACAAATAAATATGAAAAATAAAGAGCTTTGTGAGAAATTTATAACAAGAGATGAAATAATAAATGCAATCAATAGCCTGGAAAAAGGGAAATCGCCAGGCTCAGATGGATTAACCAATGACTTTTATATTGTTTTTAAAAATGATTTGATTGACATGTTAGAACTATTATATAATAATATATTATTAAAAGGGGAAATGCCAAAAACATTAAGGGAAGGGATAAATACGTTAATATATAAGGGGAAAGGAGAAAGAAACAACTTAAAAAATTGGAGACCAATTACCCTATTAAATACGGATTACAAAATTTTAAGTAAAATAATAACAATTAGAATGAGAAAATGTTTAAACTATATAATAGATATTAATCAAAGTTGTGGGGGAGTAGGTAGGAAAATTATGAATAATATTCTATCAATTGCGGCGATAATAGATTTAGTGAAAAGTAAAAATGAAAAAGCAATAATGTATCTTTTCGATCAGGAAAAGGCATTTGATAGAATAGAGCATGATTTTATCTTTCAGGTTTTAGAGAAGTGTGGATTTGGAACAAATTTAATAAATTGGATTAAAGCTATGTACAAAAATATAACGTCTAGAATAATAGTAAATGGAGCCCTGACGGGCGAAATTCCGCTTAAAAGATCAGTCAGACAGGGCTGCCCGCTGTCAATGATACTATACGCTCTAGCTATAGAATCCTTGAATATAAACATAAAAAAACAACTCAAATATTCAAGGATTAAGAATACCTAATATGAAAGAGGAATTTAAAACTATATACATGCAGATGACTGCACTAACTTTACCAGAGACGAATATTCCTTTAAGCATTTACAAGAGGAGTTTATAAAATTTGGAAAAGTCTCGGGATCGACAATAAATCACAGCAAGACCGAAATTTTATTAATAGGAAACTGGCGTGGAAATCATCCAGGTCTCCTGCCAAACTTGATTAAAACTCATGTTAAAGCACTAGGAATCACGTTTGGACTGAACTCAACTCAAAAGAACTACAGTGAGTTAATATCAAAACTAGACATGCAAATCGAAACTTGGTCGCACACCATGATTAACTTAATAGACCGAATACAAGTTGCTAAAACTTATCTATACAGCCAATTAAACTACATTATGAATACAACTCATTTAACAGAAGCCATGATCGGCAATATAGAAAGGAAAATAATGAGCTTTATTTGGGAGAACAAAACTCACTATTTAGCTAAGAAATATATTTGCAGACCCAAAGAAAGGGGGGGATTGGACCTCCCAAATCTAAGTCTGAAACAAAAAGCGTTGATTTTAAACAGGTTTTAAACTCTAGATGAAAAACCAATATACCCATGGCAGGCAATAAATATATATTTATATGGATATGTATGTAGATTGAATGAAAATATATATAGAAATAACTCACTTGTCAAACTCCTGGAACCGCCGGGCTATTTCAGAAGAGTTAAAGAATTACTATACATGAATAGAAATAAAGAAGAAATATGGGAAAAAGGGAAAGATATATACAAGGTATTAATGGAACCTTTTATAAATGAGAAACAAGAAATAGAATTAAAATATCCAACCTACAACTGGGAAACGATTTGGAAGAATTGGGCAAGAATAAAGGTGCCAGCCACCCAAAGCAGACTATTTTACTATATTCATGATAGATGGCAAACGGGAGAGGTGGCTTTTGTTAGGCATCTAACAAATAAATTACCAAAATGCAGATTATGTAAACGACATATAGATTCAAAAAAAACATTTAATTCTAGAATGTACAATAATATACTTGCAAGAGATAATATTAAATCCAAGATATTTACAAAATATAAAATAAATGAAAACTCTCAATTATTATACACCAATGGAATCTGTGATAAAGAAATATACGATGAATTAATAAACTTTATAAATATGATAATGAAAACAATAAGAGAATATAATTAAGATATGATACAATATATACCTGTAAGGTCTTACATTTCACTTACTTTTCTACATCTAACTATCCTCTCTTTACACACACTAAATAAAAACAGGGTTACAAAGCTAGGGAGACCGGTATCGACATAGAGTCACAACCGGACTCCTGAAGCACAAGCAACCCATAAACTTAAAAAAAACTAAGAAAATTTGATCCCTTTGAAAGCCAGCCTAAACAATAATACAAATGCAGACAAACAAATAACACAAACATATAGCATACACAGGGCAACATAGATCTTTGGCAAAGATCACTAGAAATTAAATGAGCAGTGACTCCCAGACCGGGGATAAAGCTCCTATATACACTAGAATAGGGAAGGTGTGTTAACCCTAATACAAAAATTATTTAAAAAGAAATTATTAAAATAAACAAACTGCACACACAATCCAAAGAAAACAAAAAAACATATAAAAAAACTTTTATTTTTCGGACTAGGGGGTCCCTCAGATGATGATGATTCTGAGAGGGACCACACCAAAAACGGAATATGTCAATTATTTTTTTTTTCCGACTATCGCGCCTTGTTTGTGCTGATAAACGGAGTGTAGAGCGTGTTACATACCTTAACACTAACGTATGATGATGATGTTCAACGCATACCAACGGATGGATATAGCACTCGGGGCTGCCGTTGTTCTTTATCGGCACTTGCACGGGCGCAGAAAAAAATGTTGATATTGTAGAAATAATAATAATGTTCTAACAACAAAAGCAGGCATATTAAATATGCATTTTGAATTTTCATGTTTGGATATTTGTTTTCTATTTTTCATAATCAATTTTTCATTTCATTTTTTTATTTTTCATTTTCAAATACATGTTTTAAAGTATCTCTCGTTTGTTGATGTGAATTTTCACTTTTAAATCTAGTTGTTCAAATTCCACTTTCTCAGTTTAGAAAGTTTTTGTTTTTCAATAGTGCTTTTCCATATTTTGCTGATGTTAGTTTTAATTTTTAATTTAAATTTCTATTTTGGAGTTTCATAATGCAGTACGTATATGATAAAATTAAAAATGTACATTACATATTACAATATGCTTCTTGTAAATTACATGTACGTCTTGCATAATGTGATTGTAGTTATAGTGTGTGTAATGTTAAGGATCTATGTACCATCTTTTGAATTTATTATATAGTTTTATCTATAAGTCATTTGAGACTATTTTAAATTCTATAATTCAGTGGCTAGTTAGCACTATAGTAAAGTACATGTACACTTCGTCGTAAGAATCTCATTCATATCAAGGCTGACTGCTGAGGTCAAATCAGCAATTAAGTAGGTCAAGAATGTCACACCAATATTGAATGGAGGCTAAATAAACAATGCATGAAATTCCTAGTTCAATTGTCCTATAGATAGCTATCACGCACTACCTAGCTCTTGAGTGGTTCAATAAGATTTGAATGTCACAACAGGACTGTCTGTTTACGACTGTTACTTTATTTCAATCTAGAAAGATTTACATTGTTTGAGAAATTATAGGTAATCAGATTTTGTTTATTTGAAATGCAAATCGACGCTATATAATGACGATACGTACCACTTATTTTATTCTTATGCAGTAAATTCTAGCTATGTAAGAGTAAGAGAGGAACTTGTGATCTTTTATAAATATATCCATGTTATATAGCTGAGCTGATAATTATTCATTTAAACTGTATGTACGTTGAGGATTATGTGAATTTATAGTTTGAGGATTATGAAAATTTATTCAAGGGTTTAAAATATTAACTAACTCCATTGGATTATGTAAAACTTTCAAGGACTTCAGTGATTTTCAAGGATCGCGTGATTTCATTGAAGTAAAAAAAATGGTTTAATATGCGAAGAGAAACCCGAGTTAATTGTTATGTATATTTAATTTAATTGTTTGTCTGTTAGTTTTAATTTTTTTATTGCATTACATGTTATTGTAATGTAACATTGTTTACTGGACTTGATCTTGTCCAAAACTGAGTTCAGTTCTGTTTGACCTGATTGACTTTTTTTAAATTTTATATTTCATTGATGTAAACAACTAATAATATCGTCATTATTCTCAATAGGTAAAAGCTCATTGACCAAATTATTATTCACGTAAACATGTTGATTTGGGTCAGGGTTTTGCGGATTCCAAAGTGAATTTTATAGGGTATTATGTTTTAAATACACAAGGCTCATTAGATCATTCAAGAAGGTTATTTTCCATTAGATAATGTTTGTTTTTAGAAAATGCTAATTGTGTCCTTGTGGTCAAGCAGAGAACTATATTATCTTGTGATTCTGAGGATTTTACCAGTTGTGCTTTAACATCTGGCACTTTAAGTTGTATTATTTTGTGACCAGTTTGGGCTGAATTTTATTTTCTTCAAATTATTGAATTCAAGTGATTATTTTCTCTGGAAATACAAAAGTGCTTTGACAAAATTCTTGGATAAAGACATTCGTTGGAATTTATACTGAATTCAAACCTGGAATAATATTTCTGTGATTCAACAAGAACTGTTGACACATAAGAACGACGCAGGCCATAACAGACACGTCATCGCCTTCAGTTTTAAATCTCAATGGGGCTTGAACTGTGTTTTATTCAGGACTTTTATTTCTAAGACTTGTGTCTTTAATTCTTGGATTGTTTTTGGATTTAATTCGCAAAATAGTAAGTTCTTTTTTCTGATGTTTCACTTTGTATTCTAGGAAAATAAATTATTTATTAAATTTTACAAAGCTTGTTGTCCCGACTCTTTTCTATCACTTATTTTACGAGCATAGACTCGTAACAGAAAATTGAGAAGAACTTAGAAATATTTTTAAAAAGAGCAAGAAATGGATCCTATGTCGGATACACTGGCCAATGTATTTTAAATGAAATGGATCCTACAATTTACTGACTAATATATTTTAATGAAATGGATCCTATGTCGGATATACGGGCCTATATAATTTGATGAAATTGATCCTATGTCGGATATACAGGCCTATATATTCTAATGAAATGGGCCCAAGCAATGTTTGTGTTCATTTTGCTTAAGTAAATGAAAACTAATACAAATAACCCAAACAATCCTTTCATTCATTAAGCTTTATCCAAACGTAAGATAAGCATGAATGGATTATGTATATTTGGTTTCCATGCGTTTTTAAAAGCACACAAAACCCTTCTTTTCAGTTTCAGTGCCGAGTATTAGTTTCCTTTATGTTTTTATTACAGGAAATTGGCTGATTGCTTATGGTGTATTTTAGCTATCGTATTGGTGTGCTGTTTTGGATTTCCACGGTTCCAGAATAATATCCCAAACGGGGAAATAATTTCACATCCATGTAATCCCAATTACAGTTGGAGACTAGTGGGCCACCGAAACCCTCAATAAGGGATGCGACAGGAACCCATTTGGGCTTGTATTTTATTCAGCAAACAATGTATGTAATCGAGAAACTTTTGTCCTCTGACCCTTACTGATTAAATAAAAAAGGTTAACTTTATACTGCCTTGTTCAAAAAACGTCGATATTGATTAACGTCTTCGCACTTAATTTTATATCCTGGATTCATTGTATTGGATTAATTATATTATACTAATATGTATCGCTACAGGGTAAGATAAAAATTCATTGCAAATGAAACTGATTTACTTGTAGACGTTGACTCAAGAGCATTGCCAGGCAAATTATGATGGGGATTGTTCGACAAATGGTCAAGAATTAGGTGATCTTTACTGTCTGTGGACACCTGGAGTACACCAGAATCGAACCACAGGACTTGCCTACCCAGCTAATTTTCATCATGGTGGATAGCTATCCTCCAATTTTGAGAAGCATGCTTTTGTCTTGTCTTTCGAAAGATGTGACTGTATAAGTCCCCTTTTATTGCATGTGAATATAGCAAAATTTAGCATTGACCAACACTGGGAGTAATAAGTTATTAGAGCTAGTCAGTATAGGAACAGTCTTTAAGCCGAAGGACATATCTCTCCAGATAAACGTAACTATCGAACGTTCATCGCCATAACAATAAAGCTTTCGGTAACTCAAAATAAAGTTAAGAGCACTCCGTTGATTATCGTAAAGACACTGATGCAAGTCACACATTTGAAGCTCGAATGCTTTCAAAGTTTAAAAACCCAAAATTCGTAAATTAGATTTGCAACTGATGGCAAAACTATAAATACAGACAAATGTCAAGATAAATAATAAGGTAACAGCCCTGCTTTGCAAGCAAAAGCCCTTAGATTCAAAGGAAGAGAGATAACTTTTCATTGCAAATTAAGGTATATCCTAAGAACAATATGACACGGAAATAATTCATTCCTCATAGCGAATATGTACGAACACCATGAAATTAAACTTCAATAACTTCACATTCGAGTGATCATAATCAAACCTGCATGCACCCATTTCTAGATTAGTTCCCATTTTTCCATTTCATTATTACCGTGAGTCCTATAAGACAGCAATTTGAAGTACATGTAATTGAATTTTTAATATCATTGTGTTTGCAGATGTTTACTCTAGGAACTGAATCAGTATTGTCAATCAAAGATTCCCATCCTATGATCCTCCAACATATTAGGATTTCACCGGTTTTTTTTTAACATGAAATATTTTATTTCATAAATTACTTACATACTTCACAATCACGGCATTGTACATGCTGAAATTTTGCTAAAAAGTAGGCACAATTTTTAAAAATAAAACAAGACGAATATTTTATTTTGGGTAAACCTGACCACGTGTCAGTCTAGGGGAGGGTGTTAACTGAGTAACGACTGTATGTTGGCTCGTAGTCTAATTGGTTGTGAGTTAATTGGGATCATATTATAACTATTCAAAACACGGCACACAAAAACAATGTTTCTTTACACTAATAATAATAGATTCATCATTGCTGAAGGGTGATGTATCGCAAGGATTTGCAGGAGACCGAGGGGAATGGAAAAGCTGTTGTCTATATA
>JAECUM010020065.1:0-35451 GCA_016617855.1 Megalonaias nervosa
AGAGAGAGAGAGAGAGAGAGAGAGAGATGGTGTATGAAAGTATAATGTGTGTTGTTCGTCAATCGGTCTTTATGTTTTCAGACACTTTACTTGTCAAAAGGGAGCTAATGAAGTTCATCGTTTCCCGTAAGAGGTAGAGTATGTATTTGATACATCTCTCACGCAGTAATGCCTGCATCGAAATCTAAGGCAAGTCTGCCATAACATGTATATTGAGGAGGTTGTTCAACCCTCAGTAGACACGTCTATAGCTTTTCATACGCAGATACAAAACGAAGAGTGACATGAAGAGTGTATCTCATCCTGAAACAATCCAATGTAAAGTATCAGTTGAGAGTTCGCAGGGATCTTACGTCACATGTACTCGGTCTTCATCCGTACAATCTGTGCCAAGATCATGAATGTTGGTGTTGGCAAGCACCTGTCAAGCATTCGATACAGATGTGGATTTATTAAACAATCCAAGGCAACAGGAGGTCTTGCCAAAAGCAAGTACAATCTTTGGCATGAAGAAAACGTGTATATTTTGAAACTATTTCTAATGTGAAAAAAAATAATAAATAAACAGTGGATGAATATCTTCTACTAATGGAAAAATTAGTGCAGCTGGTGCTAACTAACATAGAACAAATGTTTCATTGATCTCAGTTTTTGAATTCAGCAAAGTTCGCACCTGAGACAGGAAACTCCGTAAGAATATTTTATTCTTGTAAATTGTCTTTCATGCTTTAGATTACATTAATAACTGGTCGTAATTACGTCAATGTTTGTGTATTGTGACGCAGTCTCCCATTTTTCCTCTAGAGGGTGTGACGATATACTTACAATAAACAATCTATTGTGCAATGAAAGAATCGTAACGATGGCTCTTGGTCAGTTACCCATTTCGCTCAGTGTAGGTCCGATATTTTCTGTTTGAAGCAATACATATAACCTATTGCCGATGTAAGATTGGTTTTCGACCCCGTTTGAGGTCATGGCCAAATCAAAATTCAGCAATGAAAACTGAATACAGCAGCTGTTGAAAATCATTCATACAAACAATCAGGTCAATTATCAACGGCACCGTTGGGTTCACGAGTCCATATTGTATAATGAACCACTTTCACTGATTGCTAATCCATTTAGAAGGCTTGTATCTGCTCATGGCCCAATCAAAATTCAACGTGAAAACTGATCCCAACAGCGGTAGAAAACGCGTGATACCTGTTGAAAATTGCATTACTCCTTTGGGTTCACTATTCAAATCTGAATAATGAACTAGTTCCATTAGGTGCCATACCAATTTGCAGGTCTTTATCTGGTCATGGCCAAATTGATATACAACGTCAAGAACTGAACTCAAGAGCGGTTGATAATGATTAATACCTGTTGAAAATTGACACACACTCAAGTGAATTTTCAATGGCGCCTATGGGTACAATATTAAATCTTGAATAAAAAATCAATTTCATTTATAGACCTGTATTGGGTCATTTTTTGTGCGGTCTGTGAACTTTCGAAGATAATTAGTGGTCCCTCGTTTACTCTCTTTCACCATCGTCTGGCGTTTGTTCGATTTCAGTAAAACTTCATACTTTATATACATATATAGCTATTTTGAACTGTGTTTGAGAAAGCCGATAGAAAAAAATCACGGGAGTCAATGTAGTCTAGCAAAGATCTTTTATTAACATCAGGACACCCTATGCTCAACCGCTCAGAGGCCTAAGTGGTTAGAGCATCCGCTTCAGATGCGGGAGGTCGCTGGTTCGAACCCCGGCCCAGTCATACCAAAGACATCAAAAATGTACTCGAAGCTGCCTCGCGTGGTGCTCAGCATTAATAGGTTATTGTTAGGACTGGTCGGTCTGGTGTCAGGATAATGTGACTGAGTGGGAAATTGTTAAAGCTACGTTAAAAATCCAAATCACACACACACACACACACACACACACACACACATACATAGACCGTGGCTCTTTTGAGGGAATACCTTGGGCCCATTTGAAGCTCTACGGCTAATCTAAGGGTCTCGTATCATATGTTGGGGTCTTCAGTAGATTTATATCATTGAATTAGATGATCTAGGTCTGATCAAAGGACTATATCAGACCCAAACAATTCCCAACAATAACCAAAAACCAAAAACAAACTTAAGTTCGATATGGTTTCTTGGGCCAACCTGGGATCTTTGGCTGATTTACGGGTGTCGTAAATTACCATATATATATATATATATATATATATATATATATATATATATATATATATATATATATATATATATATACTGTCAAGTGATGTACATACAGGCTATTAATCGAGTGAGTAATGTCAGATAGGCCTAAAATAAACGTTCTAACATTGGAAAGACATCGGAAAGACATCTTCCTAATAAAAATAACCAGCTTGAGTCGATATCTGGCCCAGCGGTCTCAGGAAAGTCGGGGAAATGCATAAATTAACACTCAGTAACTAAACCTGGCACCCTGGTCATCGCGAGCTGATATCGGTCTTAGGTTCGAGGACTGGTCCTAGATCGCGGCTATTATATTCGTCAAGTCCGTCAATTAACAGCCTGAAAATCAGCTTGTAGGGTTCCGATAAAAACAAAGCTACTAACACACAGTACAGACACACTGCCAGATGTATATGACCAGCTGGAGTCGATCGTACAGCAGACTCAGGTTCGACCACCAACGCATCCTCTATCATTTAATCCCACTGCATATCGGTGCTTTGTCCTAGCGACATCTATTGGATTTCATATGTTGCCTCCCTTAGTATGTAATTCCAACTAACCAATAGCGTAGTGCACTGTACATCGGCCGAAAACGGTGATGGCAATTGACCTTAAAAAGATACCTTGTAAGTTTAACATCGAAAGTATGACTATGTACCAGAGGGAAGCCATTACAGGTCTATTTTGGTGAACTGTATTTATGCCAAAACGGACCGGCACTGGAAAAGTGCTTATTTATCAGTCCATTCAAGTTACGTGCTCTCCTTGTCTCGATCATGTAGGAACAGTGTTCAAATTTAAACAACTTAATTTTGATTGGATGCGGTAGCTTGCCGCCGCATCCAATGAAATTCACAGACCCGAAGCACAGACATATCTGCTGGATATGCCAAAGTGTAGATAGGGTTATCGGAACCTTGGCTAGCGAAGATGGACCATAGCTAGCTAAAGTCGATCCGACACCGAACATTCCCTTGTGCGAGCACCAAACTTAAGTTGGGAAGATATATATGTACATAACTTAGAGCAACAATCTTCAACTTACGTTCAAATAAAGATACTGACTTCAAATAAATGCTGGCAAAGAACAGGATCATTTCCCTCGCGACCCTGGTCATTCAGAGTTTATATCTAGCCTAGCAGTCTCAAGTTCAAGCAAGTTGGGGCTAGCTTTTACAAACTTAACATCCATCAAATGCAAGGCATTAAATATGTTAATATGGCTCCAGTTGACCTCAATTTAAAATTAAAGTGTTGAAATATGTTAATATGGCTCAGACTGACCTCATTTTAAATTTAAAGTGTTTAAATATGTTAATATGGCTCCGACTGACCTTAATTTAAAATTAAAGTGGTTAAATATGTTAATATGGCTTCGATTGACCTCATTTTAAATTTAAAGTGTTTAAATTTGTTAATATGGCCCCGTCTGACGTCAATTTAAAATTAAAGTGTTTAAATATGTTAATATCGCACTGATTGACCTCAGTTTAAATTTAAAGGGTATAAATATGTTAATATGGCTGCAGTTGACCTCAATTTAAATTTAAAGTGTTTAAATATGTTAATATTGCTCCGATCGACCTCAATTTTAAATTAAAAGTGTTTAAACACGTTACTATAGCTCCGATTGACCTCAATTTAAATTTAAAGTGTTTAAATATGTTAATATTGCTCCGACTGACCTCAATTTAAAATTAAAGTCTTTAAACCTATTACTATAGCTCCGATTGACCTCAATTTAAAATTTAAAGCGTAGTTCGATCTGAGCAGCTTGAACCGATTGCATGCTAGGCTGTGCCATGAATAGGCTCAAGAAAGAGTCATACAGATTTAGGACCCTAGACGCAAAGGTCACAATAGGACATTGTCATTTGTGTTTAAATTAACATCAACCGGTTCAGGAAGGAAACAAATTATTAAACTTAAGAGTTAGCCCTAACTATCTATCTAGAGTTTAAGAGCTATCTTCTCTCTGTATGAATTGACCCAGTTTGTTGAACTTGGCACTCTTCCGTGGAAGGGGGGGAGGGGAATATGATCACACAATCCACTACCCCCCCCCCGGGCAACAGAACAACAACAAAAATATATAATAGGGGAAAAAAGCTCTGGCTCAGTCCCAAATGACTGAGCTTTCCTAGACTACTTTGGTCACAAACATATAATGCATTGTCCTAAAACAGGTATGCTATGACAATTTAGGACACAACGACTGTCTCTTACTTGACCTTGAAAAAGTCAACTAGAGTTATACACATAAATGTCATTACAGGACTACGCTTTCCTTAGGACGGTGCACGAGTGTGAGTAGTCAGTACAATAGGTTTCAAAGCCTGTACGTTCAGTGGCGTAGCAAGAAATTATCATCCCCTCCCTCTGCAAAACCTAATCATGAGGTGCCTTCCTAATAACAAAAAAGGTTTTTTGATTGGAACTGTGTTCCTCCACTGCATCTGCTCCCCCATCATTTGTGGAGGTTGTCGGGCGGTTGCCTATTGCCCACCGTTATTACATTGGTGAACTTCTCCACTACAACCCACAGAACCCCTCCCCTCCTACGCATCTGTTAAGCACATGCAATATTAAGAACATATTTGACGGTATTGGAAACAATAGCAGTATTGCCCTAGAGTAATGTAGCGGCTTCGGTAGCTCAGTTTATATAGAAATTAGTTCTGGAGGAACATAATTCTGCCAGCACGGGTTCAATTCCTCCATCGCGGCATGTCTGAGGGAACTTCGTCAATCCTATCTCCTTTGAGGTTGCTGTCCCAATATGGCTTGAGACATAAAATCATATTCCTTAATTTTTGAGTCGTGCATGATACAAATTATAGAAATGCATTGCGCTTCTAACATGATGAATCTTTGAAATTGTTTCAGGTAAAAATTGCTAATGGTAATGATAACTGCAAATGTGCATTAATGATTTATATTTACCTTTAAAATCGACAATTATATGTGTACAATTAATACTCTTGTATGGGTAATTGAACTGTATCATTACTTGCAACTATTATTACCACTGTTATTTGTATATTGGAGAAATCTTTAATTACTATTATTATGTACGAGATTAATGCGAAGTATTGGCATTGTTGCTTTTTAATTATCACTGCTAACAATATTGATTTTGATGTTTGATAGTACATGTTTTTCTAACATTTTCCTAAGTTAAACAAAACTTCGATGTCATGATTGAGATTACTGAAATAAAAGAGAGATCAGTTAAAACTGTTAACTGTAGGAAGCATACCCAACAAGTTTTATCAAAGAAGCATCGATAGTTTTCAATTAAAAAACCAAAAATTTTTCAATTTTTTGCATTAAATTAATGAAGTCTCCTGACTTGGTTCGTAACCAGGTTACCTATTTTTAATTTTCCTGCCTTTCTTGCGCTTTTAATAGATGGAACACTGTGTTGCATGACGGTGAGACAATTATCCAAAATACACTGTCGAGGAAGAATATGCATTCGACAAGCTTAAGTAAAGTGCTTACTGCAAATTGCTTGGGTCGGGAACAAGTGTAGTCAAAAATACATGGCGGGTCCCTCTACGTTAGTTTTGTTACATGCAGAAAAACGATTTCCTTATTTCCTTATTTGTTGTGAAGACAGTACGCGTAAAAATTTTGTTGAGATTCATTAGTATGATGTTTTGTTGATACCCTGCGCCATTAATTGCAATTTATTACGTTTACAAATTAAATTAGATAATGAACTTTTAAGTAGGTGTCGGCAGTTTCGTTAGTAGGAACCTCCGTCTTCGGGAGCAACATTATAAGATTTTAAATGACATTTCTTAATAATTATTGCTGATTTCCACAGTTTACCCATCTGAATGTGTACCTCATATGGATAAATATGTAATATGTACCGGAAATTAAAATAAACTGAACTTGAAGAATTCCAATACATCTTTTTGGATTGATAAATCTGTTGACTTAATCTGTAAATTAAAAATACAAAAAGGTAGTCTATGCATGTTTGCCAGATAATGTAACGGAACAAGAAATGTACGTTTCGAGATTTCAAGACAAACAAAACAATACATTAATGAAAAGGTATTATTTTTGTACGATGTAAGTTCATCTGGGGTTAATGAATGGCGGTTCTATATATAAAAGCAATGCCATTTCCACAAGAGTGTCTATTTTGTGTCGTTTAAAAACTGTTCATACATGTTTTTGCAGATTTGTATATTTTCCGCACCGGCTCTTCATTTACTGGTGTTGCATTTCGTTTAGTCACTTCAACAGCGTGATGAATAATTATGAATATTTTCACGTTTTAACCTTTTTATTTTTACCTCAACAAAATAAGTGAGAGCTATTATTCGAAAAGGTAATTTGAGGGCGTACGACAATACATCTCAGAATGTGACAAGTGCCAGAGGAGACGGTGCCACTGCAAAAGGTAAAAAGACCTGTCCACTCCATGTTGTCCCGGAGTCAGCATTTCGCAGATTGAAATGGATATCGTCGAACCATTTGATGAGACATGCAATGGTAAACAAACTGATTGTATGCATTTTAAAGGTAAATAATCCATTAATTTCACCAATCATTTTCTTTCATTTTCACTTTTGTGTATCAGGAACCGTGTAAAAGAACACAGTTGGTGCATTACAGGCGATAATAGAAACTTCAGCGTTTCGATTTTGTTTTTGTTGCTTGTTTCATATTCTAACTTGGTTGTCAGCCGTGTTAGATATGTTTTTATTTTCACGCCAGTTCTGTTGAATGAGGGAAGTTCGCATTATATCACCTTAAACAATTATTCAAAATGCCTCGTCTAGAGGACACACGGTACTAATTGAATGGAAAAATGGGAACCAGCCTGGAAATGAGTGAAGATAAAATAGAATATATATGGATTTGGCTGGCCAGAATTGGTTAATAATGTAAGTTAAGTTTTAGGAAAAAGAATCTTTTGACAGCTTATCCTAGTTGTAAGTGAAAAAAAAATAAAATACAGACATTGTTTTATTGATGGAATTTCAGTCCTTTAACAGTCTCGAGTTTGAAACTCTCATTACTAAAATTAGCACCTGGCTCTTTGGTGCGAAATTGAAAGCACATGTTTCAAACACATGCAGGTCCAGAAAATGCGGCGGCTCCTATCCTTTCTCTACATAGAAGCTGACATCCAGGTTTCATCTATACTGATAAATATTGGCTTGATCATAAGCACTCCGAAATTTTAAGTTACTGAGTTTTTAATATCATGGTGTTTGCATAGGTTTACTATGGGAACTGAATTAGTACCGTGACTCCTATAGACAGCTACAGTAATACAGTGACTCCTCATATGCAAGTGCAATTAACTTTACTATAAATGCAATCATATGGTTCTATTTGTGGATAACAAGAAAAATTAATACCTTTTGTAAACCACATAGGTGTCTTTCAGTGGGATATTAAACAAATATTCAGATATATCAACTGTTGCCAAGAAGGAGGGATGGGGGAACAGGGTGTAGATTTGATTATATTAGGTGGAGTGTTTTGCACTTTGGTTCATATCTAAGCAATACATATATAAAATTTATACAATCTACCATTTACAGAGTAATTATAGTAAGCAATATGATATTTCCTAGTTGTGTTTTGAAACATAATGCTTCAGGTATGATTACTTAGGTCTCTTCCACCATGCTTAATGGGGATGACCTCTCATGACTTTGCATCCCATTAATTTATTTCAGTGAATGTTTTGAAACTTCATATTTTGCATTATAATGGACTTATGTCTACGTTACTTTAGTTTTAAATTATATGTCTTCTGGAAGAAATTTTAGGTAATTTTTGTCATTTAAATCTCTTTTTCTGTAATAATGCATGTACATATGGATGGTCGCCTTGACCTTTTACTCATTAATTACATAATATGACAAGGTTGGTAATATATTTCAGTATTAAATTGAAGAGAGATAAATGGTGATATTAAAGAAGATTACTCTTATTAGACAGCTTTATTTTAATCTTTTTTTCTGATTTTCTTAAATAAAGCTCAAATATTTAAATCCTGGCTGAAATGCACCATTGCTCTTTAGGTGAAAATGAACTTGCAATATAAATTAATATTCACTAATGTAATCTTTGACAAGCAGAACTATGCACATTGCTTACTTATGTATTGAACTACTATTCCTAGGGCTGTCAAGAAAATCAAGGGTGGATATAGGACACACCGTACTAATTGTATGGAAAAATGGGAACCAGCCTGGAAATGGGTGAAGATAAAAATAGAGTATATATGGGTTTGGCTGGCCAGAATTGGTTAATAATGTAAGTTATGTTTTAGGAAAAAGAATCCTTTGACAGCTTATCCTAGTTGTAAGTGGAAAAAAAAATAGAGACATTGTTTTATTAATGGAATTTCAGTCCTTTAATAGTCTTGAGTTTGAAACACTCATTACTAAAATTAGCACCTGACTCTTTGGTGCGAAACTGAAAGCACATGTTTCAAACACATGCAGGTCCAGAAAATGTCGCGGCTCATATCCTTTCTTCTACATATAAGCTGACTTCCAGGTTTCATCTATATTGATAAATATAGGTTTGATCATGAGCACTCAGAAATTCTAAGTTATTGAATTTTTAATATCATGGTGTTTGCATAGGTTTACTATGGGAACTGAATTAGTACCGTGACTCCAAGAAAAGCTTGAATTCGACATGCTTGGGTGTATTGGTTGGTATAACTTGACTGGGTTATGGAGTACTTGTAGTGATTTCTGCTGATCTAAAAATAGATGAAGGTTCCTTTTACTTTTATTTCGCTAATCAACTTGCATTCGCCATTTCCTGTTGGAATCGGGCATTATACGATCTTTGCTAACGTTGACCCAGTACAGTGTATTACCGTATAAATCTTAATAACGCTACCCTCTTTCTTATAAGAGCACATTCTTCTCCAAGTTTTGCGGTTCTGATAATAGTGATTTGATAAATGATGTTCATTTTTACCATACCGTCCTCTGATTGAATCTACTCATTGATATTTTACTTTAATAAATTTTATTTATAAGTATTTATGTTTTACTCTCTAAACAAAGCTTGGCATATAATCGCCACTGGGTTAGTCCGTCCGTCCTGCATGGCGTGTCCACTCTATAATTTCAAGTCAGCGATGATCGTTTTCACAAATGTTTACCTCGACCGGGCAATGTACCACGAATGACTCCTAGGTCCCTACCTTAAATATTAAGGTCGCATTTGCAGATCAAAGGTCAAATGCAAGTATCTTGTGTCAGCTCGATATCCTTCTAACCAATGGAAAGATTTTGATAATCTTCTAACCAATGGAAAGATTTTGATAATCTTTTGCACAAATGCTTGCCTGACCAGGCAGTGTGTAGCAAACAATTCATAAGCCCCTACTTGAAGGTCTAGGACAATTTTGGGGGTCAAACGTCAGATATGGGCATTTCGGGGAGCATCCACCAGTTTAATCACTCTCTTTTTCACGTTTGTGACAGTTTTTGAGCTCTTTAATGTGATTTTTTTTCCTTGAGACATCTGACATTTCTCTCTGCGCCGTAAAATCCAACTAAACTCATTTATACTGTCAACATAACATCATACATTATATTGTCTTCATCACATTGCTGTTTGTTCATGTAAAACTTAGCGAATGAAGTTTTTATTAATAGTCTGTTTCTAATGTTTTGTAAACAGTACATTACAACATCTACACTGCGTGTTCGAATTAAGCCGAGTTACACGCATACGATGTTCATGTAAAACTTAGCGAATGAAGTTTTTATTAATAGTCTGTTTCTAATGTCTTGTAAACAGTACATTACAACATCTACACTGCGTGTTCGAATTAAGCCGATTTACACGCATACGAGTTCGGCCTACTCGGCCAATTTTCTGCTCAATTATTAGGATTATTCCAGTTTAGACATCATTAAGTGAACATCGTTGCCATTAAAATTAAAATCGCTTGAGCGGACGTACACAATGTTGCTGGTCCCTTTGAAGACATAATATATGACATTACACAATGCATTTGCTGCTTGGTAGTGCAATGTGTTTCTTGTCTAATTCCTGCAACTGTCCTTTCACAGACTGTGAGGTGAATGTTGACCACCCATCTAGCCTCTTCGTCGTACCTGAATATTGGTAATTCTCTTTATATTACAGGTAATTGATTGATCCTGATATTTACAGAGCATCTCACAGGATGAGTGGATGCTGAAGGAATTGCAAACAAGAACGCTCAGACTATCGTAAACTGCATAACAAGACACGCGTTTAGCCATAGAATTCCCGATGTCTTGATTACGCAACAAGGAAGAAAACTTTGCAACGAATTAAACCGGTTGTTTTGCGAGCATGTCGATCCTGAGGACATGATTGCTTCCGCCCACCACACTCAAGCAGTTAATCAATCAGAATAAATTAACTTCGTATTTTGTATCATGATAGGTTGCTTCGTGAAGAATGCAATGATCAGGATGCAAAACTTCCTTTTCTGTTCTTTGCTTTCAGGACTGCAGAACATAAATCTACAAAGAAGGTTCAATTTTCTCTTTTGTACGGAAGGAAAGTTAGGTTACTGCGGTCGAACTCGATGGTCCATCGTTGCAAGGCCTTGACATCGCTGAAAATTACACATTGCAGTTGAGTGTAGATTCGTTTCTACGTGTGTCACGAAAATTTTCAGCCATTACTATAGTGAGGCACAGAGAAAGAAAAGCATTATCACGAAGCCGAAGTAAAAGACATTTCTTACAAGGAAGATGATGAAGTGTTACTACACAATACAAGTAAAGTGACCACAAAAGGAGGTAAACTCGGATGATTGTGAACTGGACCGTACATTATCGAAAAGTGCTGAATAAAGTATCGTACCATTGACTGGGATACAAAAGTGTCGTTCACTGCAGCAGACTGAACGTTTACTAGTCGCAAGCGTAAAAAACTGCATCAAAACCGGAAGCAAAATGCATTAAACACGGGGAAAAAAAAAGACTAAGACAACGAAACCTGTTGAAATTGAAGTGATTTGGAAGCTTGGTTGCCTCAAAAAAAGCGTCTGTCATGCAGATATTCCTAACGCCAGTCCCCGTTTCCAAAACAACTGGTGAACATTAAGATGTAAACGATCAACATCATGGAAAAAAATAAGATCATAAAAACAAAATGGACTAACAATACCACACATACAAAGAGGATTGTACAAAGAAACAAAACCAGGCAAAGACGACTGCACATGAACAACACCCACACAGACATAATAGATCGTGCAGACAATCAAAACCACACAAACAAACACGACCACGAGGCTGAATAAGATTATACATTGAATCAAGATCTTACAGAAGAACTTTATTTTTCAGAAGAACACCATCATTGAGATAAAAGATACTGTGATCAGACAGCCGTAGAATATCTGCGTATAGATACGCGTAGAATAATATCATACAAGCCGATTGACAAAGACTGGCATAAGATAAATCACCAATGTCTGGAATAAAGGTGAACAACATTCACAAACAAACCGATGAATGGCATTAAGATAAGATACCATCGGGTTCAAAAACAACAGTGCCTTTGAGGGAAGATGATAACTGTCTATTTATAACTTTAGAACCTATTGTTTGGTATCCAAACAAAACATAAGGGACAATGCTATAAATTTCATGACGGTAAACAAGAAATTATTTAAAACGATTGAATCAAAGCCAATCATTGCATATATCACTGAATCAGGGATGTCTGCTCCAGCAACCTGTGGTACAACTACTCAAATATTGACGTGTATTTCGCGTATGGGGGAATAGAGGTCCCAAAACCCACAAATTCTACTGGCTATTTTTGTATTCTCCTGTTTGCACGATTGGTTCAGCATGAGATTCAAAACACGCATAAGCATTTTGAACTAATGACAAGGCAAACGATTGCGACACTATGCTTCTCTTTAAGCGTACTCTGTACATGGGTATCAGAACCCATTTGCCCTCTTAATATTGGCGATCTGTGTCCGAAACTGTGTTGAATGAGTCACAAGGTACTAGTTGATAACTACAGAGATGAAGCTATTTTACGGTCGTCCTGCAGAAAGATAACATTTAAACGGATGTCAAAACTTTCAAAAGAAATAGACCCTAATGATTTTAACGTTTTGCGTCGTGAAGATAAGTTTGCTGAAAATCTCATGCAAATTTCAAAATACGAGTGAAATGGCCTTAAGTTGAACAATATATAAGCAACAGTGTTATTCAGGTAGTGCGCCTTCTTTATTTAGGAACGTGAAACCAAAGAAATTGAGGCAACAACAAAATAACGAGGTCGGTCATCAAAATACCTATTCTAGTGATGGACCTAGTTCGCTTTACACGCCTTCATTTCAGACTGCACTTCAACTAAGTGAAATCACTGCAATTGAAATAGTTCCTTAATAAATAAATATTTACATTCGCTAGCTACTTTCAATACAAAAGTATGGCCTTTATTTTCACACTAACGCAGTTCAGTCACATGACCAAGACGTCATGTGAGTAATGCGCGCATTGCCGCAAAGCACGCATAGCGCACACTGCATATTGTGCATAAAACATTTACGCCGACAAAGCTGCTGAAAAATTACGTGCAATGCGACATTGCAATTTAATGGTCGTAAAGGTGGAACATGGGCGGGATTTAATATGTAAGTGCTGTTCTATCTCTTGAACATTTCAAAATATATTCATCATTATTAGTTACAATATCTGATTAAAATTTATTTTTACTCGATAAGTAAAATAAATTTAATATAAGATTTGAATCGGATTTTGTTTTCGTTTATGTGGTTGCGAAGGCTAATAGACTAATAGCAAATTAACCGTGCTTTATGGTATTTGCCAGTAACTACAAGCTTTCATAACCGCAAAAACTCTCATAAAGATGCGATTCAACTCTTTAATAAATTTTAAATTCATTCGTAGTCAGTTGATGTTGACTACGAAAGTATACGAGTCTTCAATTGAAATACTAAAGCTAGGAAGATGAGGCTGTGCCGTTATATTTTAGAAAATGGGGATTCGTTTATTTTTGTCAAGCTTCATTTGGGACTGAGCAAGTCTAGGTTTGATTACGTGAGTTAAAAAGATTTTCATTTATTCTCATGAAGCTGCTTACCATGGCATCCTTAAGGAAGGAATATAAAACTGAGACTTGTATATAAATAAGGCTCAGCAACGTCCTATTTAGGCTATCTACATCGGACCCCAGACAAAGGGGAAGGGAACGCATATACCAGTCCGAGATTACCCTTCTACTGTAATCGAAAATATTCTTAAGTTTCTTTAACGTGCTTGGAGGATAGACTCCGCTACACGGGACCAGCTGATTTACGTCACCATTCGATGGACGACGTTGAGAAATAATTATGTTGCCCGACACGCAAAAAAAGAATAACGACCAAAATCAAAACAACAAAATATAGTGACGCCGTTGAGACTCGAACTCGGAGACTCAGGATTCACAGTTTATCGTGCTTACTACTGAGCCACACCGTTTCCTCCCTTTCAAGAAACTTAAAGAACGTCTACATATTATTTCAACTTGTCTATTTTGTATATGCATATAACGATAATATTTTAACGAGGTCGTTTTTTTAATTTGTAAATTGTTCATTATACAGCTGGTCATATACGGCCGGTTCAGTAATCAACAATTTGAAAAATTAACCTCAGCTGTTGAAAACTAAACAGCTGCCATATTTTTAATGGTGGTCACTTTTTATCTTACATTGGTTTTTATAGTGATTGGCTTGAGTTTGTATTTTAATGTGAAACGATTAAATTGAGAAGGACGCGATTTTGCAAAAATGTTAACAAATGTTTTTATTTGAAATCGGGAGTCAGTGACCGATTGACAAGCAACATACTAAATTGTTTGCATGCCGTGAGACCTTCTGTCAGTCGCCTGCCATCTTTTAGATATTATGATTGTGTTGGGCGTCACTTGTTCGCACCAAATAACCGTTCTTGTACAGTATTAGTTTCAGTTCAGCAACAGAAGCACATGGTTGTCACCGCTATAACTTGTTTTGAAACAAAGATCTTGTGAGGTATATGAACAGAAACGAGAAATAAGGAGTAAATACCAACAGCTGTACGTCACTATGATCGCAGTCCGCTAGGAAAAAGTAGAATAATAATAACGTGGTGATACAATGGTAAAAAGACCCTAAATATAATACTAATGTGTTAATAAAATGTTATAAAGGTTATCAAAGTTGAAAATGTATTATATTACTAGCAAAAACTGTTCAAACAACCTCTTAAAAAAGATGCGATATCCATAGTAACAGCGTTCCTAATTAGTATATTGCAATATACATATTTTCTGCTTGGTACTATAAATAAATTATCCCCTTTAGAAGAAAATAAACAACGGGAAAAACGTAATATTGCCTTCCATGGTTTAATTCCTAATGCTGTACGAATTTTCTGTTTTTTATGTAAACGCCCTCAAAACTTTTAAACAAATGCTGCATACCAGTGGTGTGTGCTTGAAACAGGAAAAGGTAGCACTGATATACTGGGTATCCAAAACGTGCTTCATCTATATGTAAAACTGTGAACGTTGAGATTCAGTTCCCGCTAAGTGATATCTTTACATTAATATCAATAGCATTTTCATCTGGGCCAGCACAATAGCACATGGGAGATTCAATGGCTAGAGCTATGAAAACCTATGATGCGGACACTAGTAAAAAAAAAATCAACAAAAAGAACAAAACAAGACAAAAGACCACATAATATTAGTCCTTATAACACAGCAGAGAAATGAGAAATTCGAGACAGGACCAAATTACAAACGAATCCGTACTTCAATTATTTCCATATATTTCGCACTTAAATACATGAAATGAAAATAATATGCACAGATTAGCTGTATTATACAAACATAAGCATTGATAGATAATTCTTTTAGTGTCCTATTAATTCGTACAAAGAGCCTTTAATTTATATCAGTAATTACAAAGAACACATGTCATACAAAGTTGTCATAATTTATATATATTCAGAAATAAACGAAATTTGGATTCACATATAGAGCGGGGGGCCCCGAGTGGTCGAGTGGTCTAAAGCGCTCACCATTACGGATCACTGCCATCTCACCTCTGTCTGCAAGGGTTCGAGTCTCAGACTTGGCTAACGTGGGTACGTGAGAAAGCCTGCCAGTAGCTTCTCGTGGGTCGGTGGTTCTTCTCGGGGTTTTCCAGGGTTCTTCCTCCACCAATTATACTTGCCGCCTTGTATAGCCTATCTTGTGCTGAAAAATGGCGTTAATCCCTACAACAACAACACATATAGAGCGGATACTGAGCCTAGAAGTCATCGGTTTCCGTACCCTAGAAAGAAAATTATAATCCTTTTATCTCTTCTGCATTCAGCCTGAAGTATGTTTCCGCATTATACACCTATGTTTGCCAGAATTCCCTGAAGCTATTGTCCCATTACTCTCGGAGAATCTGAGCAATACATGTTAAATCGCTACGTTGTAAATTTTATCTTCATGCTAAAAAGTACACTTGAGACGGGTTATGTTCGAATGGTGATTAGGGGCCCCAGGTGACCCAGTGGGCAAAAACGTGTCTTTATTGATCACTGCTATTTCACCACGGAGATTCCAGTATATGCTCGGATAACCTGTGTATGTGAGATAGCTTGTCAGTAGCTTCCAGTGTGTCAACAGTTCTTCTCGGGGATTTCAGGTATAGATGTCCCCACCCCCATTCTGCCAATCGTCCCTTCCAATAATTTGCATTTCTACAACAAAATATTTACTTAGGGTTGTTGTATTTAAACCAATCTGGCAGGCGCAGTTATAATTATGCATCGAAAGAGTTTGATTTCCAGCGATTAATTTCATCATTTAAAGGAGTTATTTTCAGCGTTACAGGGCATCATTTAGATGAGTTCTGGACCCTGACTGTTTGTTCTCCTGAGCTTCGGTTTTCAGTGCATTACTTTACCAAGGATTGTTTGACTTTTAACCAAATTCTGGTCTGCAGTATCCCCTCTGAGTTCGATTTCAAGCTTTTACATCAAGATCTAGAAGAGTTTTGGCCCCTGATGTTTAGACTACTACCCTGTTGTTTCCACATCCTAAATTTGCATTGGACTGGTGTATTTCAATCAAAGTGATCAAAATGGTATGTATTTAATATAATGATGAGATTTCATTTGAGTTTTATTTTCAAACGTCTTCTTCCCATGAGTTTAATGGTAAGGATTAAATGTCATCGACAACTGGATTGATGGCGCAATTGATCAAACTTTGGTTTATGTAATCAAATCTTGACATCAACAATCAGATTTCAAGCGAATGTTATGCGTAGCTTTAATGCGTTCAGTTCTTGCATGCGTTTGACCATATGTATTCTAACTAGTCAGCTTGTAGAGTTATGACGCATTATTGTCAAACACAAGCCACCCCTTGACTTTAACTTTGCTGCAATGTACTTGATTTAAATGAGGCACATATGTTACTAGCTGCTTTGTTCTTCTTTCTTGCGGAACATCAACAACCAGTTAAATGATGATGATGACGACGATAATGGTGACGATGGTAATAATAGCCAGAGCTCGAAATACGCATGCAAACGGTTTAATAATGGGAGCTGTATTGTTTCCTGTTATCCGTCTAATATTGATAAATACATTAAATTATTCTCGCAAGTTGTCATTATGTGGCAAAACGCTTATTCCTATTGAATTGTTCTGTGACCGTTACGGTGGATACTGTTCCATAAATTTATTGCTTCTGATTCGCGATCTGTTAAGTAGATATATCCTATATATTTTTTATGGAAATCTGCGATAGATATCTCTCTAATAAAGATAAAACAAACGGCCTTGATATACCTACCTGGTCCAAATGTGTATATTGTTAGATATCAAACTATATCTGCCTGACCAAAATATATGTTGTGTTACATAGCTTACTCTATCTACCTGGTCAGTACGTACTGCGTTAGGTAGTATACTCTATCTAGTCAGAAAATGTGTATTGTGCTAGATATCATACTCCATCTACCTGGTCAAGATGTGTACTGTGTTAGATATCATACTCCATCTACCTGGTCAAGATGTGTACTGTGTTAGATATCATACTCCATCTACCTGGTCAAGATGTGTACTGACATACTCTAACAATACAAAATGTGTATTGTGTTAGATAGCAACACAGTATACAAATATATACTTAAAAAGATCAACATCCCAATAACTCTCAATTGTTGATTAAAGCAAAAGTTCATGCAATGGTTTCCAAGGTATACAAGAGATACGGAGATCATGGCTGGTATGAGAAATGTTGACCACGAATGATACATATTTGCTGAAACCTTCCACATCATTTTTATAATGACGCCGAGTCCATAAGCCTCATGCATTCCTACGCTCTGTTAAATAATGGGCAAAATTCAAATGTGTTGACTTAAATTATCTAATTGCTTGAACTGACGCTTTATTCAATGCAATCTGAGTTTAACTTAATAGTTCCGCAATGCTGTCTTAAAGGCAAACTGATATTTCCTGCCGTAATCTGATGAATAAGCGAGTACATATGAAATGGTTATCACACAGAATGAATGATGTGTTGTACATCGCCGTGATAAACAGGTACAAGGCCACACGCGGTTTTGAACATGTATATATTTTTGTATCAGGTGGATTCAGATTTTCTCAGGCAAGATTTGGACCTGACGACGTCCATACCAGTCAGTGCTGTATACCTTTGCACGGTGTTTCTGGCATATTGGATAAAGGCAGATTATGGAACGCACAATACCAAATCCCAATTTGCACTGTTGTGTTTAATGTCCCAGGTATCTTGGCACAGTAGTTCCAACAGATGTAGAGGTAACTCTAATAATGGAGTGCAAAGCAGTCCTAATAAAAACATAGTGTCTTAGAACTATGTTTTCCGGTGATTACAGTTGGCATGCGTCGCGCGTTATGATTTAGATATACATATGTACATTTGCTGTATCAGTGTGGGGCTTTAGAGTTGCCATGTATACCAATGCGCTAACGGTACAGCAAATCTTTTATGCTGTATATATATATATATATATATATATATATATATATATATATATATATGCATGATTGACAGACATTGATGTATAATTCATTGTGGAAACAACGATCAACTGTTTTTGAATCTGTTACTTTTTTCTTCAAAATATTTTTCGGTAGTTTCTGAAAATGAAAATGAGCGAAGTTTAAATGTAAATCACTTACCTTTGTGTACACATGCGCCATTGTAAATTCTGTCTCCAATACCATTACAATAATTCCAAACATACCGAATACAAGGCAATAGTCTGAGATTTTCTTTCTCTTTTCATACAGTGCTTTTCTCTTTCCCAGTCTGTATCCAACGTTTGCCTTTTGGCGCTGCGTCTTGGCCCCTGGTCCCTTCTCATCTAAAAACTGGGGAATGTCACTTCCCGACACTAGCGCCATCCCCGCGTCCTCTGAAGTGTAACTCATTTTCGAGGATGTGGGAAGAGATTGCATTGATGTAGGTTTCTGTAACTGTTTAAATGAACCAATCGCCCCATTGACCCTCATGTAGTCTGCACCTATGTCTGAAATGGCAGAGTCTTTTGGCTTGCAGTGTTTGTGGTCTTCATTGCGACACTCATCGGTACAGTGATTGTGATACTGAAGACGGTACTCCCTCTCCTCGTCTGACGAATGCAAGACGCGGTCCATTTCCAGTCGCGGATACGACATTGCTTGCAAACAATTAACCTGGCTAATTGGGGTGCATATACTTTTCCGTAAATCACTGCCCTTATTATCTATTGGTCTGCTATAATTCTGTAATTCGATATCTGGCGAGGTATATGCCCTGTTAATACGACCATCAACACTAGTACCGATTGGGGCTAAGGGTATGTTAGCGTTGGCTGCACTATCCATTTCATCTTGATTCCAGCCTGTGTCGTTAGCAGGAGTAACATCACTGAACTGACAGTCATGTTTGTCATGTGTTTGGCTTCGCTTGTTAGTGAAGTCTGAGATCACCGCCAGGTCGCTGCTCGACCCGCCAACGCTGTGCCAACATACTCCTACCTCGCTCTGTAGCAGCTGTTCCGTGGAATCGATACGTTTATTTTGATTGGCTGGCTCCACCCTTACCATTGGCATTTTTTACTGATTTACCATTCTATTAGCCAATTAATGCTGCGTTCCATTCACTTCATGGTAATTGAGGTTTACAGCTAACAGAACCACAAAAGGCAAACTCAAATATTAGTAACCTGGTCAGTGTCAGTAGCGACGTTCGTTATTGGATAGCGGAGTCTCGCAAAGGTAATATCAATACTTCCCGGTTATTTCAAATCGGTCTGCAAAACCCAAATCACTTCTCTGATTCATTATTTAATGACGGCTATTGAAGCTAAAACAGTCTTAGTATGTCAGATCTGACAAACATTTTGAGTGAAGATCTCAAGACTTATGAATTAAACGCCTAACCTCTGATTAGACTTGAATGAGAGAAAACCGTTGAATCAAACGTCATTATCAAATACATTACACATAGTTCCAAACTGTGAAAAACTCAGGCTCTCATCTGAAATACAAAGGAATTACCAACATTAGTTTCTTCACAATATATATATATATATATATATATATATATATATATATATATATATATATATATATATATATATATATCATAGACCCCATCTATATGCAAAGCGAATATGTAAAATATGAAGTGCAACACTTATAGTTACTAACAGTTATAAAAACAATAACATAATTATATATTTAGAACTATTTACAAATATTGTTACATCATACGAGAAATGAGCCTGAATGCGTAATATATTCTTTTCTGATGTCGGGAACTAATAACTGTTAGTTTGTGCCAGTCTGAGATTCTGCATAAGACTCAATGTAAAGAGTAGCTTCACTTAGGAATTACACGAGGGAGTTATATCCAGATTTTTTTCGTTGTTTCTTATAGATAAAATGATCCGACTTTTTTCACTAATGCAAACATTTCTTGTTAAGCTGACACTGAAGGTTATAAATAAACAAAATAAAACAAAGAGGACACATAACAAACATGAGTTAAAATTCTATCAAAGTATCAACGTCGGGTCAAAACATCTCAAGGAGATTACCTAAATTCAGGATAGGGAGCTCATTTCAAGCTTATTACTATGTAATGTATGTATGTATGTATGTATGTATGTATGTATGTATGTATGTATGTATGTATTTAAAAGCACGTCAGCACAATCGTTTAAGGCACGTCAGCACCATAATGGCTGAAGAATTGCACAGAATCTTGATGTAGATAAACCTTTCCAAATAAATTTAATTATCTCACTGAATAAAACGTATTTATAATTTTGTTGCAATTTTGGAGCTGAAAGACTGGAAAGATGGCGTATGCATATATATCTGGGTAACTTTTAGCATCAATGAAAATATAAGTATAAATGCTTTTAATAAAATGTTTAATTCGATAGATCTCAGCCTTATATTTTATGGACGGTTAATTATATGTCAGAAGACACGATTAATATGCTTTGCTTTAAGAAATATATTTAATGGTGGAGATTGTTCTCGCTCACCTATCGAGACACCTGAAAAACTAAATTTAAACTTAGCAGTTTAAATAATTGTATTCCTTCTCATTTACAAATATGCTTCTCTACAGATGAATATTATCTAAGTTTTTTTTTTTTGTTTTTTTTTTTTCTGTGAACAAATTTTTGAATTACTTGCAGTATGTTTTCTTATATGTGGCGTCATCTAAATCAGGAAAAGGAAATACATTAGTAATTAGTTACCTCACTGAAATCGTTGTCTTACAAACTACTCGAATATTTTTGTGAAGTTTCACCGTTGGTTATGTTACATTGTTCTCTCTATTTTCATAATGGCTATTTCTATATATCAGTGTGAATTTATAGGGTTCTTGTTCAGTGGAGTGAACAATAACATTAACACCATCAAGGACAACACTTTCTTTATAAATAACGTCCTATTAAACTTAACAATACGACAAAGTCTCTCAGTTTGGATGGTTCATATTTCCGACAATCGGGAAATTCGAAGATTTAAGTGTATGCGAGTCAAATCAGTTTGTTACAGCGCTTTATTCTGTGTGCAATTTAAAGAAAATTAATCTGCATTCATTTCTGACTAGTTCAACCCAGATGTGATAAACAAAGACCTAATATTTTAAAAAAGTTATGCAAAGTGTGAAAAATTACTGAAATTTAATTTACAGCAATTAACTGCTGAATTTTATCATTCGGTACAGTAACGCGTATTGAAATAATTTTGACATTGAACCTCATCACTGTGTAAATGTTAAAACATGTGCTTGTATTATTTTTCCGCCATAATGATACATTTTACATTTTTATTACAACTTTAATTCACAACCTAAATCGTCGGGTCCACAATTAATGAAATAAAAGTCTATCCGTGATGTAGTCTATAAATACAATATTGTATATTTTGATATAAACAAAAACAAAATACAAATCTAGTTATTTTAGGTACGTAATAAGAGCCGCACCATAGGCTTGCGCGAACCGCATACGCCTCACGATCCGCACAACGGCCACCCTTGAAAAAAAATACATGAAAAATAATCAGATGGACGAAAGGCTCCCACCCCCATCAGCCCCAATCCACTAATCCATGGAATACTAGAACTGCTCCTATATTACACTGTTGTTGATATGCGATTCCTCCTTGATTATGTGATATTTATATTTCTTCCTACCCTTTGGTGTTATTATGTAATTAAATTCCCACTTCTAGCTCTATAACAAGCATATCTAAGAATCCACCAATCAACTAAATGAATAAATAATGTATTCATTCAGAGCAGCGGTGATTCGATGGTTATAGTGCCGGATTAGCGACTAGAAGTGGGCTGGTAGGAATTTTACAGATACATGACCAAGTAGGACACCATGATGAGCCATTTGAAGCACTTGCCTACAATTGCCTCCTTGTAAAATGTTTAGCCGATATGCAGTTAAATACCAATCATTTCATCAAGACGCTTAAATATACAATAATCAAATGTCACTAGCTAGAGTCCATCCTGTTCTTACTTCTCTACCAGACATCATTAACTACAGAACTGTAAGTGATAACATGTTACTAGCAGAAGTCAGTTCTCCACCAATTATCATTAATTACTGTAAGTAATCACGCGCTACTAGTTAGAGTCCATTCTGTACTAGTTATCATTAGCTACTGTAAGTGATCACGTGATACTAGGTACTGGTAGAGTCAGTTCTCTACAAATTATTATTAGTTATTAATATAAGTGGTCACGTATTGCTAACTGGATTCCAGCCGCTATCAATTATCGTTAGTTATTACTATAAGTGATCACATATTTCTAATTAGGGTCCATCCTCTACAAATTGTCATTAGTTATTACTACATATGATTAATTATTTCTACAAGTGATCACGTGTTGCTGACTATAGTCTGTCAGCTACTAATTATCATTAGTTACTGTAAGTAATCACATGTTAATATCTATTCCTTTTTCTACCAATTATAATTTGTTATTGTAAGTAATCACATGTTAATATCTAGAGTCCTCTCTCCGCCAATTATCATTTGTTACTGTGAGTGATCACAAGTTATTTGCTGGAGTCCTATAAATTATCATTAGTTATTGTAAGAGATCATGTATTATTTGCCAAGACCGCTCCGGTGGCCTAGTGGTTGGAGCGTCCGCCTCGGATGCGGGAGGTCGTGGGTTCGATCCCCGACCGAGTCATACCAAAGACTTACAAAAATGGTACTAACAGCTGCCTCGCTTGGCGCTCAGCATTGAGAGGTTAGTTTTAGGACTGCTCGGCCTGGTGTCAGGATAATGTGACTGGGTGGGACATCATGCTACATGTCTGCGGCACGATGCCCCAGTGCTAGACATCACTATAAACTGCCACACTGCAGACATCGTAGCAATATGACTGAAAAATTGTTAAAGCTACGTTAAAAATCCAACACACACACACACACACACACACACACACACACTTGCCTTGAGTCCATCACCTACTAGTTGTCATTAGTTACTGTGTGTGTGATCACATGTCACTTGCTAGATTATATCCCCTACCAATTATTATTATCGTTACTGTACATGATCACATGTTTTTATCAATCATCATTTTTTACGTGTTACTTGCGGAGTTCATCCTCTGCCAGTTATCATTAGTTACTGTAAGTCATCCCATGTTGCTAGATTCCAGCCCTTACCAAATATAATTAGTTACTGAAAATGTGACCTCATGTTACTTGCTATATTCCATTCCTTACCAATTATCATTAGTTACAGTAGGCAATCCAGTGATATTAGGCAGGTTCCATCCTCTAACAAGCATCATTAGTTACTGTAAGTTATCACATGATACTAGCTTAACTCCATCCCATATCAATTATCATTAGTTACTGTAAGTGATCACATGTTACTTGCTAGATTCCATCTCCTGCCAGTTATCATTAGATACTGCCAGTGATCTCATGTTATTTTCTAGATTCCATTCCCTACCAGTTATCATTAGCTGTAACTGATCTCATGTTATTTGCTAGATTCCATCGTCAACCGGTTATCGTTAGTTACTGTAAGTGATCACATGCCATCCTTTACCAGTTATCATTGTTTACTGTTAAGTGTGTGGTGCAGCAACTGACTTAGAAATTCATTTGTTGAAAATGTGATTCTTTTCATTATAAATGAACAAAATCGAAGTATTTATTTACAATCACCGGAGGAGACTTCACAATCAAAACATATCCTAACGCTGGTCCTATATCAATGATTAATAGGACACTCTGATTGCATCCGTCAAAATATGCTAATCCACACTTTCTTTATTAATAGCAAAATACACTGCTGCTAATCTTCAAACTGAGAAGACGAATTTAAAAAACTTTTGATGGAAATCATTTACAACAGATAAAACTATTCCTTTGTACCGATGTACAAAATATATCACCTCGGTGGCAAGTAGAAAGACGTATATACACAACATTGGTAAAGTTAAAACGTTAGGCTGAAAATTAGGGCATCCAAAGTAATTGATCAAACTTTGTACCTATCCCACCTTTCGGTTTTGAGCTCACTTGTTGCAAACTGGGAGAATAGTATAATAAATCAGTCATTATTCTGAAAAGACCAAACCTTTAAAAATATAAAGAAAATTAGACTTTGTTTAAAACATGTGTTTTAGATGTGACTTACAGTTACAGATGTTTCATATGTTTCCCCGAAATATGCTTAATTTGAATCGCATCATGGGGATGGGGAACCATCACCATTCAGAAAATACAGAGATGATCTTCACTTTTGCTTAGCATAGTGTCCAAGTGATTCCATTACGTATTGCGATTTAATATTATACCGGTTAAACGTTATAAACTTTCCCCGGTAAGTCAATTTTTGCAGTTTGTTTTTTAATAATTGAAGGCATGTTTCTCAATGAAATTAGACGAGATTTTACTTAATTATTGAAGTTACTGCACAGGGCGATTGCACTATTCTCTAAGGACTGAATGTGTCACGTGCATTTTAACATGCCACTTCAGACTGAAACGCTTCTATCAGACTAATAAAATGTCTCTGATATTGTGTAGCAAATAAGGATTCTAATCTCCTTGGAAAAGGCGATTACTTGAGATCGAGATCGTCAAATCATAGCTGCAATGAGTGAAGCAATTAAAATGTACTGTCTCTCAACTATCTGATGATAATCAATCAACAAGCACAAATAAAATTATATTCCATTACATATATATAAACGATATCGACGTTTTCTAAGCATATGCACTGAATTATTTAAAGAGTGAAATTGAAGCATTGACTTGTTACGTGAGGCAGCGACGTTTTCCAAATTTAGCTTGTACATATCATGCTTTAACTATGTATTTTGTCAAATTAATGATTGTATTCATACCAATAAAAAGATCTTTGTTATATTTGATAACACATTTCTAGCGCGGATTGACACTGTTAGAGTGGGTAATGTGGAAACACAACAGAGTGGTTGTATCTGATAGACTTCAGAGCGTAACATCTTTACGCACAAGATTTTAATGATTGTGAGCTTATTTGTAAGGATTGACATTCTTTTGTTTCGTTTATTTCAACATTCCAACGTGAATTTGTGTGTGGCATTGAGCTTTGTTTCGTTTATTTAACATTCCATCGTGAATTTTTGTGTGGCATTGAGCTTTCTACGTTTGCAGATTAGTTCCGTAGCAGATCCTGCATCCAATCTACGTCACTTAATTTCTGCTTGCAATGAATACTCATCAATGCCCGATTTCTCCATCGTCGTCAGAAACGATTGTAATGAGAGTTAAAACTGCTACTTGAGAAATGTTATTACTATATTTAATCACGAGTGTTTATTAATAAAAAAAATTGTGTATCGTTTTAAGTAGAGTGTGACAGTTATGGGTGACTCGGCAACAACAGGTCATGGAAGATCAGTCTCTGACAGTTTCCATGATTCAAGTGGAAAACTAATTATAACGAAGTTAATACCTGAAGTATAAATTATGCTGTTTGGAGTTCGTTTTAGACATTTCTTGATGCCACCTCAGTGATTGCGTAAATATGTAGCTGAGGGTCTACAGATGACACATTTCAGATCTGTTCATCCTTATATGCAGAGAGAGAGAGAGAGAGAGAGAGAGAGAGAGAGAGAGAGAGCAGAGAAGAAACAATGAAATAGGCCTAAGATGAGAAATAATGTTTGAATAATATAAATAATTGCAGATATATTTCCCAAATGGAAAGAAAGCAGTTTCAAAAGTGATATCGCCACTGTGGCAATAAAAGTGGTATTGCCACTATGGCGATATAATTTTTCTCCCAGTGATAAATTTAAATATTTGATTAAAAAATACACATTAAAATGGATTTCAAACAGGTCATCAAAACAAAGCAAAACAAAGAAAAAAACGCATGCATCCCATAGGAAGTGTAGGTTGGAGATTTAGTTCATTTTAGTGAAAGCAAAGTTTCACAGGACGTACATTTACCATAAGATTACATGTATTAATAATCCGTACTTTCATATAATCGACTCGAGCCTCAAATAGTTGTATGTATGTATTTTTTGTAAGTCTTGGTACATGATTTAATCTCAATTTTTTAATTAGTATTCATGGCTGTAAATTGTGGTAATTTCCCATTATCTTTAGTTAGAATTTGCCCAAGTGACAAGGGTTTGTTTTATAAATATTACGAGCGTAAAATTACATAGGATCTATAAATAGATGCTTATGTATGTGTTGCGCTTTGGTTGATGGGGTTTGGATGCTTCTAGAAGAATTAAGACATTTACCATTGGTTGTTTGATTATATATCTCAATATATTTTTGATTATGTGTCTCTTGCAAAATATGTGATTTTTAAAAAATATAAGTTTTGATAGCGAGTTTTCCTTTTCTTGTATGTGTCTTCTTGCGCGAATATATACTTTTTCAGAAGATCCCCATCATTAACTAATCGTGCTAATCTAATTATATTACCTATTCCGTAATTTCACGAAGACGTTTTTGGGTTATAATAAGCAGCATTGAACTCTTACAAATTTGACAAAATGAACAATCCAACGGAAATTGTTACAATAAGTGTGACAAAATGAGCAATCCGATGGAAATTGTTACAATAAGTGTGACAAAATGAGCAATCCACCGGAAATTGTTACAATAAGTGTGACAACATGAGCAATCCAACGGAAATTGGTCAGTCTACCCTGAAGGTCACTTTTTAGTGTGCTTGGAAGCAGAACAGCAAGCTACTAACGATGTCAGCTACATCTCTCAGTCTTGGGAATTGATATGTGACAATGAAATTGTATTCCAGCTGTTTGAAAACTAAATTAAAAGAAATAGACAGACATATTGAATCCAAAAACAAAAGAGTTCGAAGATGAATTTGAGGCAATAAACTTTGAAAACAAGCAAAACAGAATATATCTTTCTTAAGATTATCACTATCTAAATCAAACCGAGGCTAACTGAACATGTCTTAGCTGCTACAAAGGTATATAATGGCTACTTCCTACAGTGAAAAGTATTTAGATTTAGTTTCGCAACTTATCTTTACATTTGTTGAATATTATACTAGGATAAATAAAGTTATTTGGTGAGAAATCCGTAAATAAGGAATTCAAGTATTTCAGTGAAGCATAATTCTAAGATCTAAGAGGTAAGTGGCTTTTTGCAATCATCCATACGCTCTTACAAATAACTGCTCATGAGATGCATGCGCAAAACTGTTTTGTTATGATTCGGTGGACGAGATGTATTCATAGGCCATAACAAAATAGTCTTTTCCCGACACACGAACGTGGTTTTGCATTTATTACTTCTTTGGTTACATATTTTCTTTTCTTACTTATCTGTCCTAGGTTAAATCTACTAGGGTATCATTTTCCACAAAGACAAATACCAATTTAAGAGCACGTCCTAAATCCAAGTTAGTCGATCAAGTTTCAGATTCTCCAAGAAAGATTAATTTTACAATATTTTTGTCATGAACGACTGCCATCTCTCTCTCTCTCTCTCTCTCTCTCTCTTTTGTGAAACCAAAATTACCATGATAAATTATAAAATAGTTTAAATCAAACAGTTCTAGCAAATGAGTGGAGAGTAGATCATATTATTTATTTATTTATTTATTTATTTATTTATTTATTTATTATTATTATTATTATTATTATTATTATTACAGTGAGACCTGTTGATAACGGATACAAGGTGATGGGCAAGTGCAACAAATCTCAAGGAAAAAATTAAATATCACATCAGATTAAAGCAATGTCTGTTTTGAATGTTTGTTTAGCATGAAGCATGTCATATGGTGTATGCTGTTTCAAACATACAAGCTGCAAGCGTCTTTATAACAAGAACACTACATCTACGAATGGACATTTCATATCTATATATTTTAATTGTTGCAGGTCACATTTAAAGAAATATCTAAGGCTACATCAACATCAGCATTATGCACTTGCCCTATAGGATTAGGAGGATCAGCTAGCCGAATGCAAAATGCTGGGACAAAGGGCTATTCGTGAAGATACGGAAAAAGATCCCGGCCTCAAATTTGGGATCGGGTAACTTCAAGGAAAATAAGTGCATGATATTGAAATCAGAGGATATGCTAGCACAACGACCTTTGTTAGCGGTGGGACAACACATGAAGATATAAAATGTACACTGTACAACTGGATTCGTTGAGATAATGTAGACTGGGAGTAAAATAAGTGTTTGCATTTTTGTAGTTTTACTTTGAGACGAATTTATTTGAGATCTTATCTCCGTACAATCAACTATGATCCGGATGCATGGATAAAAAGCTCTGAAAGTCTCTTGCATTAATTTGGAACAACCTTTCTTGGTAACCAAATTACGAACGGCACCAAAAAACACAATATAGAAAGTTAGCCCAAGTGACTATTTATGATTTACCGTTGCCAAAGAACAACTAAATTTATACTAAGATCCTGTTCAAAAGACTAACCTTTAAACGACAAAGAAACAAGAACAACTCATCTATAAGGAGCGTGCTAAGCATTCCATCTGCAAGAATAACAGTTTCACTATTTCTGTATCAGTCTTTCGGCCCTTTTTGTGTTGATGGTTGAATACAATTAAAGACAGCAATAATGTGAAGCAGAAGGAATACCCTATATAAAATAGTATGAGAGTTGTCACTTGAAATCCTATCTAAGCCAAAACGTTCTATTTGTTTTTGGTTTTGCAGTCTTTCGCATTCTTCTGAGTTCTGCCGAAAATTCTCCTCCAACTCCTCTATCCCTTGTTGATATAAGGATTGCTCTTGCAGCTTTTTAATGGTTTGACTTTCACATCAATCAACAGATTTGTCCCAGTTACCTCAGTATCCATTCTGTTAAACAAAAAAATGTCTTTGTGCAATCCAATATATTTTTATATCTGTATAATGTTAGCCAAACACAAACATATGTCATCCATACTTTATAGGAGTCGGCTGTAAATAAAATTACTTAAGGTGTAATAATTTCTCTACTAAATAACCCAATTAAAAGGTGGTTTTCGGATTAAATATGTCACTAAAGTGCTGCATTCAGTTTTTGTGTATTATAATAAAAATAACCGTTGTTGTATTAAATTAATGGTTTATCAGCATCTGAAAAATTATTTTCTTTTTTCTCTCATTACACAAAAGAGTTCCTAATGACCTTTCAGAATCTGCAAGTGGTTCGTCAGAAGCAATTGTCTCTATAAGGGTCACCTATTCTTTGTTTTCACTGCTCCAATCACAGTTTGATGGCACTGCATCAGAGCACAGTCTTTTCTAAATATCTACTGGGTTTCCTTGACTTGTAGCATCTTTTATAGAATTGTTTTGAACACAACCGTTCACTTTGTAACCTAGACAAGGTGAATGAAAATAACTTACTTTAAAAGTCTAATGTACAATAGTAAATTCATTCTGAAAAAAAAGGTGCCTTAAAGCAAGAAGCAATATTTAAGGCTGTTACTAAATGATATTACCATTTAGTATTAACTGAAAAAATGTGCTGTAATGTATAGGGTGAAAGATATTAAAACTTAAAATAAAGAACAGTTACATCCTGAATAAGAGGAAAAATCAGCGGTAAATTTTAAATAAAACGAAATGTCACAGAGCATTTCAAATTTCTAAACCATTAATATTAATGTGCACAAATGTTTATTTAAACAAGAGCAAAAATGTATATAATTACCCACCTGAAAGAGAGCGCTTTCATTTCTTCTTATCTTAGTTATCCGTTGCTTTTTCAATGTATGATTCTTAGGCCTTGAATGAAAATGAAGTGTTTGATCATATTGTGAATAGGAAGTATAATGTGGCACAACAAAAAGGTTGTGATGATTTTCTACTAGTATTAATAGAGGCATCCATATCTTCATCAGCGTCCGCTCCTACTTGCTGAGTTAGCCTCGTTCTGGCAATGAAATCTCAAGCATATATATAATTTGAGCGAGGTCTATTAGAGGACTCAAGGAAAGTTAGTCTTTGATTAAAAAGACACGATTTGATTGCCAATGTATTATGTTGTCAACGATTCCTTAAAATCTGGTCGCTAAATATATCATTTAAGTTGAAAAAGAGGAAACATAACCGATTAGATGATAGGTTTATTTCCTACATAAATATATTTGGCTTATTTCTTTCTACCCCATGTACATATACACAACGTACCAACATAATGAATGCAGAGAGCGCGTAAGCAATGACTTGAAATATTTTGGTAAAGTAAGCATATGGATGGGTAAAATGTGTTTTAACCAGACTTCATGGATATTAAATTTTAATAACTATAGCAACACTCCAGCGTAGAATAGGCTTATGTAGTTATCTACTAGGCAAGATGATATACTTACCCAATGGTATACCGGGTAACATCATGAATTGCAAAATAATGCATGATAATGTATGACACTTTTCTGTTTTCTTACACATCGCATGTTTGGCGTCTGTGAGAGTATATCTTGAGCTTCATGAAAGTACTTTTCATGCTACAGGTTGTGCAATGCATAGTTATATACGCTCTGTAAAAAAATTACTGAGTATAGAATTTAACAATCGATACACAGATTAAAATATTGCCTTGAATATTAGTGATCTACACAGTTCCAATATCAAAATAAGAGATATTTTCTGCTGCGTCAAACAGATGCAGCCATTGTATATTTACAGGAGACAAATTGTTAAGATTGAAAAGTATCGGGAGGATGATTTGTGTTATACGTTTCTGCCATAGGTCTAATAATATTGCTGGTCTTGCAATCGTATTCAGAAATAATTTTGATTTTCGTATTCAAGATACAGATTTGATTACCAGGGCAGATACATTCTCTAAGATTTATCAGCTAATTTCCAAAGATTTACGCCTGGGAAGTTATGACAATGATGTCAATGAAGTCTTTTTATTTTTAGAAATTTAAAAAAAGTGTTATTTATTTTTACAGTTCTTCTGTTATTATTTGCAGTTACTGGAACGTTGTTTAGGACATGGAGCTTGACTCTTGTAATATCTTTCATGATAAATACATGTTTCGAACGGCAGTCAAAAACATTAGGAAATCAACTTGATTTACTAGTTCCACAGATAACAGTCAATCCCGACAGTATATTATTTACTTGGCAACAGGCAAATCTTATGAAACAGAGTATACTTTACTGATGTTTCATCTCTGAGTACATGGTTTCAGTTAATATAGATTAATCTATTATTCCTGGCTATTACATAGATCACTCAGAAACAAAACTAATAAAGGTGCTTATATCTGCATTACATAGAGGTCCTGGATACTGGAAATTAAATTCCAAGTTTATATCTGCATTATCTAGAGGTTATGGGGACTGAAAATTAAATTCCAAGTTTATATCTGCATTATCTAGAGGTTACGGGGACTGGAAATTAAATTCCAAGTTTATATCTGCATTATCTAGAGGTTACGGGGACTGTAAATTAAATTCCAAGTTATTAAGCAAACTCAATAAATTCGCTTTTCAACAAATTGTATAGCAAGCAAAGTAAATAAATACTATTGTATAGGTGATAAAGCCCACTTCAGGTGAAATGAACTTGAAATGATCGACGAATACTTTTAAAAAATTGTAAAATGGTTATAAAATCAGAAGCAATTAGATGTTTACATGGTAAAGCAAAATTGGAAAAACAAAAATTTCGGGGACAATTGAAATATAAAAATACAATTAATGCATACTTTATTGAATCAAAATAATGCTTGCACAATTATGGAAGAATTCAACAAACAATAAGCATATTTACAAGAAACGAGTGGTACGTGCAATATTAAGACCAAAAGCAAGGCGGTATGAGTTTGGTGAAAAAAAAAATATTTAAAAAATGTATAGAGAAGATAAATTACGTCGACAAATAACAAAAGAATTGACTGCAGAAGGTTGGACAATGGTAATAGAACAAAACGATGGCATTAAAACAACATAAAGACTCTTTTGAAAACTTATACAAAAGCAAAAACAAAATAATTCGTAAACTTATAACTATGAAAAATTAAACTAGTACTGGTTCCAATTGTTTTAATGTTGAAGTTTACAAATTCTTTTGGGGTCTTGTCTTTAGGTCTTTACACATTGGACACGATATGTTTCAGAAATTCAGTGTCAGAATCATTTGTTGAGTCTCAGACGAAGATAAGGACGGGAAATTTAACGGAGACCAATCACACTGCTTAATGTAGATTATAAAATTGTTTTGGCATCTATTGCTACTATGGTCGGGTTTTATGAACGGGAGATTTATTGGTGAAAATAAAAGAATTCTGTATGTGATGTACTACCTTGAGGAAAAATGATTCCGGTCTTCTGTTGATTTGCTTTCCAACAGCTTTCAGCACTGTTGTATGGGGCTTTTTTAAAAAAAAAAAAAAAATTCTGGAATCTGCTAACGTTGGAATATCACTATTTGCAATAAACTAAAATATAAGGCCTCATTAGTAATGGAAATCACTTCGTTTTAATTTAAACAGAGGATGTCGACTCTTTATGTATAATAGGAATTGACCTTCTCGCACTAGAACTAAGAAAGAACGCAAGCATTACAAGCACTTTCTATAATAAAATGGAGTTCAAACTGGGGCAGTTCGCTGATTATTCTTTCGATTTTTAGGAATGGTTCTCATTTGTCCATCAAGCCAACTATGCAGATTTGGAATGACATGCCTTGGTATCAGGTCCGTACTGTAATATTTGCAATTCAAAACTATTTGGATTGGAAACAAAACACAAATTCAATGAAAAGCATTTGTCCAAAAATTTATCTTAATTGATTAACGTCCAGTTTCGTCCATTTTCGGATTACTAGGAGTCAAGAGCTCTTGGAAATTGCATGATATGATAGAACTTAACTATTCAACAAAGTTGAAGGCTACAAAGAAACTGCTTAGCTGGTGGAGCAGAAGAAATTTATCTCTTGTTGGAAAAGTTACCGTACTTTGATACAATCCTTGATTTTGCCTGAATTCATTAATTGTTTTACAGTCGCAACTTCCCTCAAATAAGATGCTTTTGTTATGGATACGATTGGCATTGTGCTATAATTATGTGTTGCCTTTGTGGACAAACATATAGTAACAAGTCCCGACAAACTTCGGGATTCCTTGTACGGTATTGTTTTCACAGAAGAAGTAAATAATATTGGCAACAGTAATGATAAAAACCCTAAGATTTTCGTTGCTTAATACAATATATATGTACTTCATAACCTTGAGAAGAATGAATAAATATGACACCTTTTGAATTGATGTACCATGTTGTTTGCGACACGTGTTTATAGATGTGTCTGCCACATATCTAAGTAGTGGCAGTTGTACTTTGATCGTCTCTATTGGGAAGAGTTGGCGTATCGATTATAGTTATCCTCTATATCAAATGGTATTTCACATGACAATTGGGGTAAAATATTACAATGTACGCCCTCATTGTCGATGTGTTCTGTGCATCAGAAAATAAAGTTATTGACCACTAATCTGACTTGAATTTATCACGCATAACAGTTTGAACCAAAAATGTTAAAACCCACAAAGAACTGTAACATATTCTGACATAATGCTTAACAAAACATAGAAGAACTGTCCACGCCTTCATGACAATAATGTTGTTTCTTAAGACACGAAAGACGAGATAATTCCATTATACAGACACTAGCAACAATGTATATGAAGAGCTAGACCGCTGTAAAATCTGAACCAAATGACCTTTCAAACCGAAGACAACGTGGTAACTCTGCCAGCGTATGAAGTTATATCTATAGTGGGGTACCTCGGGGGCAAATTCTTGAACCCATGGCTTTTGACATTTTCTTTTTTGTAGTTAATCTGATATTTACGAACATTTCGATGAATACACGATACTTTATTACGACCGTGGCTTCAATATTATAAAATCCACCATGGAAGTTGTTCACCGAAGTATAATGAAGTGATTTTCAGACAATAAAATGAAAGCTGTACCTGGCAAGTTCCAGGCTACTGTCATTTGAAACTTTCTATTTCAGTGGAAACAGTATCTCTGGTGAGGATTTGGTTGGGAGTCACATGAGACTCTGTGCTGAATTTGCAAATTGATGAAATCTGTCAACAGCTAAATGTGCTCCAGCTAATTTCAAAGTATCTTACAATTGAAGGACGACCAGTATGGTATATCTCATTAATCATGGCGAATTTCAAATACTGGCCCTTCCACTCCAACCATGGCATTCGTGCAGTTTCGCTCTTTTGAACAGATGTGAAAAACTTCATCTCATAGCTTTAAGATTTGCCTATGGTGAACACAAATAACCATGCTTTAAATGACTGATTTTTTACAACTGTTACATATCTTTAGTATTTGTAACTCGAAAACCATGACGCTTTAAGATGTTAAGTTTCTAAAAATAGTATTGTCCCCAGTTCCGGATTAAACCCTGTGGAGGCCCCTAGACAGTCGAAATCTCATCTCCTAATACGTCAAGATCAAATCCGTTGTCGCGGGGCCCCTAAAAGGCAGTGTTTCAACTGCAAAAGACTCACTAATTAGCAAGAATAAATCATCCGGGAGGAATGCTAATTTATTGTTGTAGAAGAATCGTGTTTTGCGCAAGTTCTTTGCATGTTTTGGCGTTCGGATTGAGTAACCTAAATTACATATAGTTCCAGAAAAATGTTTACAAATCTAAGCGAACTTCTGTTCTGTTTCCCAAGACTTTCCTGATATGTGACCTGTATTTATCTTATGATATATTTAGAGGATTGGATCATGTACACACACACACACACACACACACACACACACACACACACACACACAGAGAGAGAGAGAGAGAGAGAGAGAGAGGGGGGGGATGAAAGACAGAATTACAAATATAAATCAAACAGAACGGAATGTGCTTTCCCTGTATTCTACAAGAGAATGCTCGATTATATTAACATAACATTTACAAAAACGAATAATTATCATTATCATATAAGGTAACAGAATGCATATACCACAAACTTTGTAGCATCATATTTGGTGATGTGTGCGTGGTCGAGATCGTACAGATGTTCGTGCGTACAGGTAAAGCGATAGGTGCCGTTTACACGCGGACGCGGATTGGAATCTCCGTAGTGTACGAATTAAAA